>JAHHZJ010010068.1:0-10361 GCA_021437245.1 Aegilops speltoides
ATATTTTGATGCCATGTTAACATGCTTCGTAATCATTCTATGCATAATCTGAGATGCTCTATAAACATGTTTTGATATAAATGTCTTGCTCTATCCATTCATGCCCTTGGTTGCATTTATAGCCTGCTGGAACATGTCCATTTCTTGCGCCAAAGTTGCTTGAAAATGTTTCCTGACAGATTGTTTGCATGAGATTCAATTTTCACGGGGTCGTTGTAGTCGATCCGTGTATGCTATGACCTTGCTCTTGCCATGCTTAGCTTCATAATCATGCCTTCTTACTGTTGGTTGCCTTGCCATGCCATGTGTTGCTCTGTAGTGAGTGGTTCGAGCTCACGAACATGCCTACTTATTGTTGTTCTTGCCATGTTCAAATCTGTAATATAACTTGCCATGTTTACATGGGTGCCATCATATCCTCTAGTCCTTTTTGGCTTATGGTCAGTAAGGGACTATTGATATATACTTTGAGTAGAATCATGCCATGCCTTTGTTTGCCATGATAAGTTCCTGCAACATGTTGTTTTCTTGCTCTAAACATTGCAACTTGATGTTATTTATGCTAAAATGCAGCTGTTATTAGTTGCAATATCTCCATGTGTTTTGAGCATGTTCTAGTTGTTTCGAGATAGCTCAGTGTTCATGTTTTGTTATGCTTTACGTGTACTTCATGACCATGCCTTTTGTTATTATGTTGGGGTGCTGTAGCATGTTGTTTTGATGCTTGTAAGATGCCTAGTTCTGTTTTGGATGATTGTTGCTATGACTTGTATAGTGTGCATGTGTTGCCCGTTGCTCCGTTTGAGTGTGTTCTATATGAAACTTGCTTGTTTTTGCATGTAGCTTCATATTATCATGTTGCATCCTTGTTTTGGTGTGTTTGCTTGATGTTTGGGTGCATTTGCATCAATGCCATGCTAACTTGTTTTGCTCATATCTTCTAGCGTAGCTCGAATCTAATGAACTTTATATGTAACTTGACTAGAATTTCGTGTAGATCATCTTGGTGATCTTTAACTTGCTGTTTAACAACTTCAACATAAGGTTTAATCAGTTCTGGACCAATTTCGAAATATGCATATGAGGACTTCAGGAATTGTTATATGTTGTTCGGCCTCATTTAAACTTACCTTGATGTGTTGTTCTTGGTTGCATCATCTCTTGCCATGAGTAGCTTCATGTAGCTTGGTCATGCATCATGCTTTTTGTGCATCATGTCATGTTCATGTGTGTGTGTTTACTATGTTGTGTGCTTCTTCTTGTAGTTCTGTTTACGTTGCGATCGTGAGGATCCGTTCGTCTTCTTCATGGACTCGTTCTTCTTCCTTGCGGGATTTGGCAAGATGCCGCTACAGATCTCACTACTATCATTGCTATGCTAGTTGCCTCGTTCTTTCGCTATGCTGCGCTACCTATTACTGTTTGTCCGCCATCCCATTTTGCCATGAACCTCTAACCTTTGACACCTTTCCTATGCAAACCGTTGATTGGCTATGTTACGCTTTTGCTCAGCCCCTCTTATAGCGTTGCTAGCTGCGGTGAAGTTGAAGATTGCTCCATGGTGGACAGGGTTTTGTTGGGATATCACAATATCTCTTATATTATTAATGCATCTATATACTTGGTAAAGGGTGGAAGGCTCGGCCTTATGCAGTGTTTTGTTCCTCTTGCCCCTAGTTTCCGTCATCGGGTGTTATGTTCCCGGATTTTGCATCCCTTCCGGGTCGGGTGATTTATGGACCCCCCGGTTAAGCTTTGAATAAAACTTGTCCGCAAGGAACATTGCCTTTTACCATTTGCCTCACCACCACCTACTTTTCCTTGGGGTCGCGCATCCGGGGTCATCTTTGAAGGAAATATGCCCTAGAGGCAATAATAAAGTTATTATTTATTTCCTTATTTCATGATAAATGTTTATCATTCATGCTAGAATTGTATTAACGGAAACATGATACATGTGTGAATGCATAGACAAAACAAGATGTCACTAGTATGCCTCTACTAGACTAGCTTGTTAATCAAAGATGGTTATGTTTCTAACCATGAACAAAGGAGTTGTTATTTGATTAATGAGGTCACATCATTAGTAGAATGATCGATTGACATGACCCATTCCCTTAGCTTAGCACGATCGTTTAGTATGTTGCTCTGCTTTTATCCATGACTTATACATGTTCCTGTAACTATGAGATTATGCAACTCCGTTTGGGAGGAACACTTTGGGTACTACCAAGCGTCTAGCGTAATGGGTGATTATAAAGAGTACTACGGTGTCTCCAAAGGCGGATGTTGGGTTGGCGTTTCGAGATTAGGTTTTGTCCTCCGATAGTCGGGAGGTATCTTGGGCCCTCTCGGTAATGCACATCCGAAGCCTTGCAAGCACTACAACTAATGAGTTAGTTGTGAGATGATGTATTGGAGCGAGTAAAGAGACTTGCGATAGCAGATTGAACTAGGTATTGGATAAGCGATCGAATCTCGGGCAAGTAACTACCGATGACAAAGGAACAGCTATGTTGTTATGCGTCGACCGATAAAGATCTTCGTAGAATATGTAGGAACCAATATGGGCATCCAGGTCCTGTTGGTTATTGACCGTGAATAGTTCTAGGTCATGTCTACATTGTTCTCGAACCGTAAGGTCCTCCAAGGTTTCGATGGATTATTATGAGTTTATGTATTTTGATGTACGAAGGAGTTAGTCCGGATGTGATCACGGACATGAGGAGTCTCGGAATGGTCGAGACATAAAGATTGATATATTGGAAGCCTATGTTTGGAGTTGGAATGGTTAGGCGGAATTCTGAATGCGGGAGGTTCGGAACCCCGGGAGGTAAATGGGCCTCGATGGGCCTTGGTGGAAAGGAAGGGCAGCCCAAAGGGGCAGCCTCCCCCTTCCCTAGTCCTACTAGGACTAGGAGAAAGGCGCCCCTCTCTCTTTCCCCCTCAGGAATCCTAGTCCAACTAGGATTGGGGAATCCTCCCGGAAGTAGGACTCCTAGCGTGCCCTCCTTGGCCTGGCCCCCTCCCCGGCTCCTTTATATCACGGGGCAGGGGCACCTGGAACACACAAGTTGATCGTGAGATCGTTCCTTAGCCGTGTCTGGTGCCCCCCTCCACCATATTCCACCTCGGTTATACCGTCCTGAAGCTTAAGCGAAGCCTGCGCCGTGAAACATCAAGATCGTCCTGCGCCGTCGTCTTGTGGAACTCTCCCTCGACACTCGGCTGGATCGGTCTGAGGGGCGTCATCGAGCTGTCGGTGTCAAGAACTTGGCGTCGAATGCTTGGGCGGATCGGTCGGATCGCGAGGAAGCGTCGACTACTTCCTCTCGTTGTGATCGCTTCCGCCGGGTCTACAGGGTATGTAGACAACACTCTCCCCTCTCGTTGCTATACATCACCATGATCTTGCGTTGCGTGGGAAAATTTTGAAATTACTCGTTCCCCAGCGGTGGCATCAGCCTAGGTTTTTCTATGGTTTGATGTTTTGCAGGTAGAACACAAGTGAGTTGTGGGCGATACAAGTCATACTACCTACCAGCATGTCATACTTTGGTTCAGCGGTATTGTGAGATGAAGCGGCGACCGACATTCCGTGCGCTTCGGGAGACTGGTTTCACCGCTTCTGAGCACTTTCGTTGTTAAAGGTGTTGTGGTGCTGTCTCTCTCACTTTAGTTGAACCGAGTGCTTTGGGTCCTTGAAGGTTAAAAGCAGGTCTATTGTGAAATTCGTTGTGGTTTTGATCGTGGGTGAGACTGGTTCTTGCTTAAGCCCGTAGCAGCCCGTAAAATTTGCAACAACAAAGTAGAGGGCGTCTAACTTGTTTTTGCAGGGTATGTTGTGATGTGATATGGTCAAGGCGTGATGCTATATTTTATTGTATGAGATGATCATGTTTTGTAACGAAGTTATCGGCAGCTGGCGAGGGCCATATAGTTGTCGCTTTATTGTATGCAATGCAATATACCTGTAATGCTTTACTTTATCACTAAGCGGTAGCGATAATCGTAATAGCATAAGTTTGGCGAGGCGACAACGATGCTGCGATGGAGATCAAGGTGTCGCGCGGTGGCGATGGTGATCATGGTGGTGCAACAAGATGGAGATCATGAAGCACAAGATGATGATGACCATATCATATCACTTATATTGATTTGCATGTGATGTTTATCCTTTTATGCATCTTATCTTGCTTTGATTGGCGGTAGCATTATAAGATGATCTCTCAACTAAATTATCAAAGTGTTCTCCCGGTATGCCCGTTGCCAAAGTTTGTGCCCGACACCGGTGATCGGGTGTGATAAGCTCTCGTCCATCTGCGGATGCAAGCCAGTTTGCACCGAGAATACTGGGTTATACTTGCAGGCCTAGCATATCGATATGGCCTCGGAACCGGAGAAAGGTCGGCGTGAATCATATAGTAGATATGATCAACATAAGATGTTCACCATTGAAAACTACTCCATTTCACGTGATGATCGGTTATGGTTTAGTTGATTTGGATCACGTGATCACTTAGATGACTAGAGAGATGTTTTCTAAGTGGGAGTTCTTAAGTAATATGATTAATTGAACTTAAATTTATCATGAACTTAGTACTGATAGTATCTTGCTTGTTTATGTTTGATTGTAGATAGATGGCTCGTCTTTGTTGTTCCGTTGAATTTTAATGCGTTCCTTGAGAAAGCAAAGTTGAAAGATGATGGTAGCAATTACGGATGGGTCCGTAACGAGGATCATCCTCATTGCTGCCTGGAAGAGCTACGTCTGGATGCACCGCTAGGTAGCGAACTCTTCTTTGAAGCAACGCCGGATGTTATGAGCGTCTGGTAGAGCAAAGCTGATGACTACTCTATAGTTCGATGTGCCATGCTTCGGCTTAGAACCGGGACTTCACGGCGTTTTGAGCGTCATGGAGCATATGAGATGTTCGAGAGTTGAAGTTAATATTCAACAGAATGCCGGATTGAGAGATATGAAGTCTCCAATAAGTTCTATAGCTGCAAGATGGAGAGAACAGTTACATTAGTGAGCATATACTCGAATGTGGTACTACAATCACTTGACACAATTGGGAGTTAATCTTCGAATGATTGTGTCATTGATGAATTCTTCAATCACGCCACCAAGCTACAAAGGCCGTGATGAACTATAATATGCAAGGGTTAGTAAAGACTATGCACGGCTCTTACATGATGCTAAAGGCTGCGAGGTAGAAATCAGAAGGAGCATCAAGTGTTGATGGTCAATAAGACCACTAGTTTCAAGAAGAAAGGCAAAGGAAGAAGAAGGAATCTCAAGAAGAACAGCAAGCAAGTTGCTGCTCGGAGAAAAACCCAAGTCGGCCCTAAACCTGGCCCGAGTGCTTCTACATAGCGGTAGTCCTTGGGCGGAACTGCCCCAAGTATTTGGCGGATAAGAAGGATGGCAAGGTGAACAAAGGTATATGTGATATACATGTTATTGATGTGTACCTTACTAGAGCTCGATAGCACACAGGTATTTGATCTTGGTTACATTGCTAATATTTGCAACTCGAAGCAGGGACTCTGATTATGAACTCGGCAAAGGGCGAGGTGCGATCGCGTGGGAAATGATTCCAAAATCGATGTGATCATGGTGACCGCTACCTCTACATCTACCTTGGGATTAGTTTTAGACCTAAATAATTGTTATTTGGTGCCTCGTTGAGTATGAACATTATATCTGGATCTTGTTTGATGCGAGGCGGTTATTCATTCATCGAGAGAATAATGGTTGTTCTATTTATATGAGTAATATCTTTTATGGTCATGCACCCTTGAGGAGTGGTCTATTTCTTATGAATCTCGATAGTAGTGATACACATATTCATAATGTTGAAACCAAAAGATGCGAGTTGATAGTGATAGTGCAACTTATTTGTGGCTTGCCGTTTGGAATCATATCGGTGTAAAGCGCGTGAAGAAACTCCATCTGATGGACTTTTGGAGTCACTTGATTATGAATCACTTGGCACTGCGAACCGTGCCTCATGGGCAAGATGACTAGAACACCGTTCTCGGTACTATGGAGAACAACAGATTTGTTGGAAATCATACATCTGGATGTATGTGGTCCGATGAATATTGAGGCTCGTGGCGGATATCGTTATTTTCTCACCTTCACGGATGACTTAAGCAGATATGGGTATATCTACTTAATGAAACATAAGTCGAAACATTTGAAAAGTTCAAAGAATTTCGAGTGAAGTTGAAAATCATCGTAACAAGAAAATTAAGTTTCTACGATCGATCGTGGAGGTGAATATTTGAGTTCTGAGTTTGGTCTACATTTGAAACAATGTGGAATAGTTTGCTACCATACCGAACACCACAGGTAATGGTGTGTCGAGCGTGTCGCACTTACTAGATATGGTGCGATCTATGATGTCTCTTCTGATTTACGCTATCGTTTTGGGGTTATGCTCTAGAGACGCCGCATTCACCTGAATAGAACACCGTCGAAATCCGTTGAGGCGACACCTTATGAACTATGGTTTGGCAAGAAACCAAAGTTGTGCGTTTCTTAAAGTTTGGGGATCGATGCTTATGTGAAAAAGCTTCAACCGATAAGCTCGAACCCAAATCGAATGTGTCTTCATAGGATACCCAAAGGAGGCGATTGGGTACACCTTCTATCCCAGATCCGAAGGCAAGACATTCGTTGCTAAGAATGGATCCTTTCTAGAGAAGGAGTTTCTCTCGAAAGAAGTGAGTGGGAGGAAAGTGGAACTTGATGAGGTAATAGTACCTTCTCCCTTACTTGAAAGTAGTTAAATCGCGAAACCAGTTTAAGACACCTACACCAAGTAGTGAGGAAGTTGATGATGTTGATCATGAAACTTGAGATCAAGTTCTGCAGAACCTCGTAGATCAGCGAGTAAGATCCGCACAGGTGAATGCGGTAATCCTGTTACGGAAGTCATGCTACTAGATCATGATGAACCTCGAACTATGAAGAAGCGATGGTGAGCCGATTCCATAAAATGGCTTGAGGCCATGAAATCGAGATGGGATCCATGTATGAAAACAAAGTGTGGACTTTGGTTGACTTGCCCGGGTAGGCAAGCAATAGAAAACAAGTGGATCTTCAAGAAGAAGGCGCGGTAATATTCTTCTATAAAGCTCGACTTATGCAAAAGGTTTCGACAAGTTCAAGGGGTTGACTACGATGAAACCTTCTCACCGTGCGATGCTTAAGTCCGTCCGAATCATGTTAGCGATTGCGCATTTTATGATTATGAAATTTGGCAAATGGATGTAAAAGCGCATTCTGAATGGATTTACGGAAGAAGAGTTGTATATGATGCAACGAAGGTTTTATCGATCCAAAGGGCTAACAAAGTATGCAAGCTCAGGATCCATCTATGGACTGGTGCAAGCATCTCGGAGTTGGAATAAGCGCTTTGATAGTGTGATCAAAGCATTTGGGTTTATCTGGACTTTTGGGAAGCCTGTATTTACAAGAAAGTGAGTGGGAGCTCTGTAGCATTTGATCTTATATGTGGATGACATATTGCTGATGGAAATGATATAGAATTCTGGATAGCATAAAGGGATACTTGAATAAGAGTTTTTCAATGAAAGACCTCGGTGAAGCTGCTTACATATTGGGCATTAAGATCTATAGAGATAGATCAAGGCGCAATTGGACTTTCACGCACATACCTTGACAAAGTTTTGAAGAAGTTCAAAATGGATCAAGCAAAGAAGGGTTCTTGCATGTTTACAAGGTGTGAAGTTGAGTCGGACTCAATGCCGACCACTGCGGAAGATAGAGAAAATGAAAGATGTTCCTATGCTTACCATAGGCTCTATCATGTATGCAATGTGTACGGACCTGATGTGTGCCTTGCTATAAGCAGCGAGGAGGTACCAAAGTAATCGAGTGGATCCTGGGCGGTCAAGAACATCTGAAATACACGAAAGGCGAAGGATATGTTTCCGTATATGGAGGTGACAAAAGCTCATAAATGGCAGTTACGTTGATGCAAGCTTTGACAGATCGAGACGATTCTAAATCGCGGACGGATCGTATTTACACTAAGCGGAGGGCTGTCGGTTGGTGCGTTCTAAACAAAGCGTCGTGGCGGGATCTACATGTGAAGCGGAATACATAGCACCGGGCAGCTAATGAAAGTGCGGATGAAGGAGTTCATATCCGATCTAGGTGTCATACCTAGTGCATGGGTCAATGAAAATCTTCGTGACAATCTGGAGCAATTGCCTTAGCAAAGGAATCCAGATTTCACAAGGACCAAGCACATCAAGGCGCTTCAATTCCATCCGGGACTTAGTCGGGCGGAACATAGAGATTTGCAAGATACATACGGATCTGAATGTTGCGACCGTTGACTAAGCCTCTTCCACGAGCAAAACATGATCGCACCAAGACACCATGGGTGTTAGAATCATTCTGTGTAATCTAGATTATTGACTCTAGTGCAAGTGGGAGAGGGAAATATGCCTAGAGGCAATAATAAAGTTATTATTTATTTCCTTATTTCATGATAAATGTTTATCATTCATGCTAGAATTGTATTAACGGAAACATGATACATGTGTGAATGCATAGACAAAACAAGATGTCACTAGTATGCCTCTACTAGACTAGCTTGTTAATCAAAGATGGTTATGTTTCCTAACCATGAACAAAGGAGTTGTTATTTGATTAATGAGGTCACATCATTAGTAGAATGATCGATTGACATGACCCATTCCTTAGCTTAGCACACGATCGTTTAGTATGTTGCTCTGCTTTTATCCATGACTTATACATGTTCCTGTAACTATGAGATTATGCAACTCCGTTTGCGGAGGAACACTTTGGTACTACCAAAGCGTCAGCGTAGCGGGTGATTATAAAGAATACTCGGTGTCTCCAAAGGCGATGTTGGGTTGGCGTATTGAGATTAGGTTTTGTCCTCCGATAGTCGGAGAGGTATCTCTGGGCCCTCTCGTAATGCACATCATGAAGCCTTGCAAGCACTACAACTAATGAGTTAGTTGTGAGATGATGTATTCGGAGCGAGTAAAGAGACTTGCGTTGCAGATTGAACTAGGTATTGGATACAGCGATCGAATCTCGGGCAAGTAACTACCGATGACAAAGGGAACAACGTATGTTGTTATGCGGTCGACCGATAAAGATCTTCGTAGAATATGTAGGAACCAATATGGGCATCCAGGTCCGCTGTTGGTTATTGACCGTGAATAGTTCTAGGTCATGTCTACATTGTTCTCGAACCGTAGAGTCCTGCAGCAAGGTTTCGATGGCGGTTATTATGAGTTTATGTATTTTGATGTACGAAGGAGTTAGTCCGGATGTGATCACGGACATGACGAGAGTCTCGGAATGGTCGAGACATAAAGATTGATATATTGAAGCCTATGTTTGGAGTTGAATGGTTCAAGGCGAATTCTGCGATCTGGAGGTTCTGGAACCCGGAGGTAAATAGGGCCTCGATGGGCCTTGGTGGAAAGGAGAAGGGGCAGCCCAAAGGGCGCGGCCTCCCTTCCTAGTCCTACTAGGACTAGGAGAAGGCGCCCCTCTCTCTCTTTCCCCTCAGGAATCCTAGTCCAACTAGGATTGGGAATCTACTCCGAGAGAGTAGGACTCCTTAGCGCCCTCCTTGGCCGCGGCCCCCTCCCCTGGCTCCTTTATATCACGGGGCAGGGGCACCTAGAACACACAAGTTGATCGTGAGATGTTCCTTAGCGTGTCGGTGCCCCTCACCATATTCCACCTCGGTTATCTGTCGTCGAGCTTAAGCTGAAGCCTGGCAGTGAAACATCAAGATCGTCCTGCCGTCGTCTTGTGGAACTCTCCTCGACACTCGGCTGGATCGGAGTCTGAGGGCGTCATCGAGCTGTCGTGTGTCAAGAACTTCGGGCGTCGATGTGCGCCGGGATCGGTCGGATCGCGAGGAGAACGTCGACTACTTCCTCTACGTTGTGATCGCTTCGCTTCGGGTCTAAAGGGTATGTAGACAACACTCTCACCTCGTTGCTATACATCACCATGATCTTGCGTGTGCGTGGAAAATTTTGAAATTACTCGTTCCCCAACACTTTTATAGCCCCGGGCGGTGCTTATCTAAGCGTTGGTCAAACTAACACGTCGGGACCATCCCTTAGCAACTTGGGTTACGTCGGTACGTACGCTTAAGCTCATCCGGTGGCCGAGCAGATCGGGGCTCTATCGGGATTCGCGGCGGCTTTTTTGGTCTTGTTTTACCATTGTCGAAATGTCTTGATGTGGGATACCGATCATCGATGTCTCGGGTGAAGGTCTATTCCCGATGATCACGGAGCTTGTCATGGGTGTTGGGACACCC
>JAHHZJ010010069.1:0-11367 GCA_021437245.1 Aegilops speltoides
TTCCTTTGGGCACCTTCCTTGAAAGCGGTTGGCGGATAGTGGTGTAATACCAACTTCCTCGACACCTTGCCGGCTAGCGCTTCCCCTACTGCTACCGCCATATTAGATGGCTGTGCGTTGGGGTTCGCTGAAGGTGCCTCTCGTCACCGTGACACAATCTTCAAATTGTGTGGCTACCGCAGCTTTGGCAGCAGCAGCCACCCGGGGCCGGGGCGTCATCACTGTTGGGGAGCGTGGTAATTTCAAAAATTTCCTCGCCTTTGCAAAGGATCACGGTGATGCATAGCGAGAAGGAGAGTGTTGTCCACGTACCCTCGTAGACCATAGCGAGCGTTATGACCGCGGTTGATGTGAGTGGTTGTTGGGAGCGTAGTAATTTCAAAAAATTCTCGCGCATAAGATCATGGTGATGTATAGCGAGAGTGTTGTCGTACCCTCGTGGGCAAGGCGGGCGTTAACGTGGGGAAGTAGTCGTCGTCTTCCGGTTCAACCGATCCAAGCACCATTACTCGGCACCTCCGAGTTCTTGACCCGTCTGTTCGATGGCGCGCCCGATCTCGATCCAGCGGTAGCGGGAAATCGTCGACGCCAGCGGCGTGGTGGCGATCTTGATGTTCTCTTGTCGCGGGGCTTCGCCTACTTCTAATATGACCAGGAGTGTAATATCGTGGAGGGCGCTACGGCTAAGAGCGATCAATGATCAACTTGTGTCTAGGGTGCCCCCCTACCCATTATATAAAGGAGGGGGGGAGGCCGCGGCCCCCTTAGAGGCAGCCAAGGGAGGAGAATCCTCCTCCTGTGGATTGGAGTAAGTTCCCCTTTCCTACTCCTACTAGGAGGAAGGAGGAAGGAGGAGGGAAGAAAGGAAGGCCGCCCCCCCTCCTAGTCCAGTCGGATTGGAGGAGAGGTGTTGGGAGCGTAGTAATTTCAAAAATTTTCTCGCACCATAAGATCATGGTGATGCATAGCGAGAGGAGAGTGTTGTCGTGCCTCGTAGACCCAGCGGGCGATCTGCGTAGGGAAGTAGTCGTCGTTCTCCTCGCGATCCGACCGATCCGGGCGTTACTCCGGCGCCCAGGGTTCTTGACACCGTACAGCTCGATGGCGTCCCTCGTACTCCGATCCAGCCAGTGTGGGGAGAGTTCCGTCGGCCTGACGGCGTGGTGGCGATCTTGATGTTTCACGGCAGGGCTTAGCCTAAGCTTGACAGTATGACCGAGGTGGAATATGGTGGAGGGGGCACACTGCGGCTGAAAGCGATCCGTAGATCAAACTTGTGTGTTCTAGGGTGCCCCCTGTATATAAAGGAGGAGGAAGTGCGGCCGGCCTAGAGGAGGAATCTCTCCCACACAGGTAGGACTCCCCCCCTAGTTGGAGTAGGTTTGGGGGAGGGAGAGGAAGGGGGCGCCCCCCCCTCCTGTCCTATTGGACTGGGGGGAGTAGCGACCACCTGGCTGGCCCTCCTCTTCTCCCTCGAGGCCCACTAAGGCCCATGTAGTACCGGGAGTTCAGGTAACCTCCATTTCCAATAAATTCCTTTTTCACGGAACCATTCCGAACTCAAATATAGCTTCAATATATCAATCTTTATGTCTCGACCATTTGAGACTCCTCGTCATGTCATTGATCACATCAGGACTCCGAACTTCTTGGTACATCAAAATACATAAACTCATAATAGCGTCCCGAAACCTCAAAGCGTGGGACCCTCGGTTCGAGAACAATGTAGACTGACCTAGAACTATTCTCGATCGATAACCAATAGCGGGACTGGATGCCCATATTGGTTCCTACATATTCTGAAGATCTTTGTCGGTCGAATAGCATAACAACGTCACGTTGTTCCCTTTGTCATCGGTATGTTACTTGCGAGATTGATCGTCGGTATCAATACCTAGTTCAATCTAATTGCTGTGAAATCTCTTTACTAGATTCGTAATACATCATCTCTAACTAACTCACAATTTGTAGTGCCTGAGAAACTTGATGATGTGCCGAGGCAACTGAAGAATACCTCTCAAACAATCGGGTGACAAAAACCTAATCTCAAAATCCTTGACCCAACATTTGCCTTTGGAACACACCTGGTACTCCTTTATAATCACCCGATTCACGTTGTGGCGTTTGGTAGCACCAAAGTGTTCCTCGGTGCTGCAGTTGCACAATCTGATATTCTGAGGAACATGTATAAATCATGGATAAGCAATAGACAACATACCTAACTTGATAGTGTGCTAAGCTAATGGAATGGGTCATATCGGTAGGGATCATTCTACTAATAGTGTGACCTTGTTAATCAAGTCAACAACTCTTTGTTCATGGGAAACATAACCATCTTTGATTAATAAGCTATAGTCTGATGAAGGCATACTAGTGACATGTCATATGTTTATCTCATACATGTATCATGTTTCGGTTAATACAATTCTAGCATGAGTAATAAACATTTATCATGAAATAAGGAAATAAATAATAACTTTATTATTGCCTCTGGGGCATATTTCCTTGAGTCTCCACTTGCACTAGAGTCAATAATCTAGATTACATAGTAATGATTCTAACACCCATGAGGTCTTGAATGCGATCATGTTTTGCTGCGTGGAAGAAGCTTAGTCAGCAGCATTACGCATTCAGATCAGTATGTATCTTACAAATCTCTATGTCTCTCACAGACTAGGTCCAGGATGGAATTGAAAGCGTCTCTTGATGTGCTTGGTCCTTTTGTGAAATCTGGATTCGCCGGCTAAAACAATTGCTCCGTATTGTCACAAAGATTTCCATTGGACCGATGCACTAGGTATGACACCTAGATGGGATATGAACTCCTTCATCGAGACTCCTTCATTGGCTGGCCGAAGCACTATGTACTCAACTTCACATGTAGATCCCGCTATGATGCTTTGTTTAGAAGTTGCACCTGGCTTGTGACGATCCTCCGTTGAATGTATAATCGTGTCCGGTCTGCGATTTAGAATGCGATGGGATCGATGTCAAGCTTCGCATCAACGTAACCGTTCTGATGAGCTCTTTGTCACCTCCATATCTGAGACGTATCCTTAGTCCTTTTGGGTATTCGGGATGTTCTTGACGCATCGGTGATCCACTCTGGATTGCTTTGGTACCTCCAACTAAGCTTATAGCAAAGGCACATCAGTGCTGATACCGCGACATTGCATACATGATGAAGCCTATGGCTAAAAGCATAAGGTACATCTTTTCATTTTCTCTCTATCTTACGCATTAATGTGGGCATTGAGTCTTACTCAACTTCACCTTGTAACAGGTAAGAACCACTGTCTTTGCTTGATCCATTTGAACTTCTTTAAAATTTTGTCAGAGGTATGTGCTTTGAGAAGTCAATTAAAGCGTCTTGATCTATCTCTATAGATTTTGATGCCAATATGTATGCAGCTTCATAAGGTCTTTCATTGAAAACTCTTATTCAAGTATCCTTTATACTATCCAGAAATTCTATGTCATTTCCGATTAGTAATATCTCATCTACATATAATGTCCAGGAAATGCTGAAGGCTCACTCACTTTCTTATGAAATGAGGCTTCTCCAAAGAGTGCATGAACCCAAATCTTTGATCACACTATCAAAGACATTCCAACTCAAAGATACTTGCACCAGTTCCACCACGTGGATGATTTAGACTTGCACACTATTGATGACTCCTTACAGATCTATAAAACATACCGGTTGCATCATATCAACTCTTCTTCCGAGAAAATCCATTTCCAGAAGTCTGATCTACATCCTTTTGCCAAATTTCATAAATCATAAAATGCGGTGATAGCTTTTATGATTGAATGAGGACTTAAGCATCGCTACGGGTGAGAAAAGTCTCATCATAGTCAATCCCTTGAACTTATAGAAAGCCCTTTTGCGACAGAGTCGAGCTTTAATAACCGATTATATTACCACGCCGTTGATCTTCTGCTTGAAAGATCCACCCATTTTCTATTACTTGCCGACCCTCAGCCAAAATCAGCAAAGAAATCATACTTTGTTTTCATACATGGATCCCATCTCAGATTTCAGCAGCCTCAAAGCCATTTACCGAATCTGGGCTCACTGCCAACTTCTTCATGTTGATTGTGCATTCATCCGGCAGTCGTAGCATGACTTCCCGAGCAAGAGATTGCTGGCGCACTCAAGTTAAAGGATCTTCTGGGTTGATCTCGAGGTTACGCAGTAACTTGATGCTGAGATTTCACGAGTCAACATCATTAACTTCCTCACTATTTGGTTTGAATGTCTTGAAGCAGTTTACTGCGACAGGCTACTTTCAAATAAGGGAGAATATCGATTACCTCATCAAGTTCTCGCTTTCCTCCCTCACTTCTTTAGAAGAAACTCCTTCTCTAGAAAGGATCCATTCTAACAGCAGATGCTCTTGCCTTGGATACTGTGATAGAAGGTGTACTTAACTATATCCTTTGGGTATCCTATGAAGACACATTTTCTCGATTTGAGATTCGAGCTTGCTCGAGGTTGACTTTTCACATAAGCATCGCATCCCAAACTTTGAAAGCAATGACTTTGGTTTCTTGCCAAACCCCGATGGTTCATAAGGGTGATCAGCAGTTTCAGCGGTGTTCTGTTGATGTGAATGCGGCCGTCTCTGAAACTTAAAGCGATGGCAGTAAATCTGTGAGACATCATAGATCGCTTTCCATATCTATGAAAGTGCAATTACGACGTTGGGAACACCATTCGGCTGGTGTTAGGGTGGCGTGAGTTCTTGGCTATTCCGCATTGTTTCAAATGTAGAGCCAAACTTCATTAACTCAAATATTCCTCCACGATCAGATCGTAGAAATTTAATTTTCTTGTTACGATGATTTTCAACTTCACTGCGAAATTCTTTGAACTTTCAAATGTTTGGAACATATTTCATTAAGTGATATACCCATACCTTAAGTCATCTGAAGGTGAGAAAATAACGATATCATACGAGCCTCAACATTCATTGGACCACATACATACATGTATGATTTCCAACAAATCTGTTGCTCTCCATGGTCTGGGAGAGCAGGGTTCTAGTCATCTTGCCCATGAGGCACGGTTCGCAAGTGCCAAGTGATTCATAATCAAGTGACTCCAAAGTCCATCGATATGGAGTTTCTTCATCGCTTTACACATATGACCTAAGCAGCGGTGCCACAAATAAGTTGCACTATCATTATCAACTCTGCATCTTTTGGCTTCAACATTATGAATATATGTATCACTACTCGAGATTCATCAAAATAGACCACTCCTCAAGGGTGCATGACCATAAAGATATTACTCATATAAATAGAACAACCATTATTCTCGATTTAAATGAATAACCGTCTACGCATCAAACAAGATCGGATATAATGTTCATGCTCAATGCGGGCACCAAATAACAATTATTTAGGTCTAAAACTAATCCGAAGGTAGATGTAGAGGTAGCGTGCCGACCGCGATCACATCGACTTTGGAACCACGCGCCGTCACCTCGTCCTTTGCGGTGTTAAGCAATCCGTAGTCCTGTTTGAGTTGCAAATATTAGCAGAACGATATCAAATACCAGTGCTCTGCGAGCTCTAGTAAGGTACACATCAATAACATGTATATCACATATACCTTTGCCATCCTTCTTATCCGCCAAATACTTGGGGCAGTTCCTTCCATTGACCGATGCTTGCAAATTTCTATGTCTCCCACCGGACTAAGTCCCGGATGGAATTGAGGCCTCTTGATGTGTTTGGTCCTCTTGTGAAATCTGGATTCCTTTGCTAAGGCAATTGCTCCAATTGTCACGAAGATTTTCATTGGACCCGATGCACTAGGTATGACACCTAGATCGGATATGAACTCCTTCATCCGCTCCTTCATTAGCTGCTTCGAAGTGCTATGTACTCCGCTTCACATGTAGATCCCCGACGCTTTGTTTAGAACTGCACTACCGAGCTCCTCCGTTTAGTGTAAATCGATCCGGTCTCGATTTAGAATCGTCCGGATCGTGTCAAAGCTTGCATCAACGTAACCGTTTATGAGCTCTTTGTCACCTCCATATCGAAAACATATCCTTAGTCCTTTTCAGGGATGTTCTTGACCGCGTCCATGATCCACTCTGGATTACTTTGGTACCTCCGCTAGGCTTATAGCAAGACACACATCGTCGTACGACATTGCATACATGATAGAGCCTATGGCTGCATAGGGAACATCTTTCATTTTCTCTCTATCTTCTGCGGTGGTGGGCATTGAGTCTTACTCAACTTCACACCTTGTAACACAGCAAGAACCCTTTCTTTGCTTGATCCATTTTGAACTTCTTCAAAATTTTGTCAAGGTATGTACTTTGTGAAAGTCCAATTAAGCGCCTTGATCTATCTCTATAGATCTTAATGCCCAATATGTAAGCAGCTTCACCGAGGTCTTTCATTGAAAAACTCTTATTCAAGTAACCCTTTATGCTATCCAAATTCTATATCATTTCCGATTAGCAATATGTCATCTACATATAATATCGAAATGCTCGAGCTCCCACTCACTTTCTTGTAAATCAGGCTTCTCCAAAAGTCGTAAAACCCAAATGCTTTGATCACACTATCAAAGCGTTTATTAACTCCGAGATGCTTGCCCAAATCCATAGATGGATCGCTGGAGCTTGCATACTTTGTTAGCTCCCTTTGGATCGATAAAACCTTCGGTTGCATCATATACAACTCTTCTTCCGAAATCCATTCAGAATGGTCTTTACATCCATTTGCCAAATTTCATAATCATAAAATCGGAATTGCTAACATGATTCGGACGGACTTAAGCATCGCCCGGTGAGAAGGTCTCATCGTAGTCAATCCCTTGAACTTGTCGAAAACCTTTACAAATCGAGCTTTGTAAGAAAATTACCGTCGCCGGCTTCTTCTTGAAGATCCACTTGTTTTCTATTGCTTGCCTACCCTCGGGCAAGTCAACCAAATCCATACTTTGTTTTCATACATGGATCCCATCTCATTTCATGGCCTCAAGCCATTTTTGGAATCTGGCTCACCATCGCTTCTTCATAGTTCGTGGGTTCATCATGATCTAGTAGCATGATTTCCGAACAGGATTACCGACCACTCAAAGGCGGATCTTACTCGTTGATCTACGAGGTTCTGAGTAACTTGATCGAAGTTTCATGATCAACATCATCAACTTCCTCACTACTTGGTGTAGATGTCTCGAAACCGTTTCGCAAACTACTTTCAAGTAAGGGAGAAGGTACTATTACCTCATCAAGTTCCACTTTCCCCCTCACTTCTTTAGAGAAACTCCTTTCTAGAAAGGATCCATTCTTAACAACGAATGTCTTGCCTTCGGATCTGGATAGAAAGTGTACCCACTGTCTCCTTTGGGTATCCTATGAAGACACATTTCCCGATTTGGGTTCGAGCTTATCAGTTGAAGCTTTTCACATAAGCATCGCATCCCCAAACTTTAAGAAACGACAACTTTGGTTTCTTGCTAAACCACGTTCATAAGGTGTCGTCTCAAGGATTTCGACGGTGTTCTATTCAGTGTGAATCGGCCGTCTCTAGAGCATAACCCCAAAGCGATAGCGGTAAATCAGTAAGAGACATCATAGATCGCACCATATCTAGTAAAGTCACGATTACGACGTTCGGACACACCATTACTGTTGTGGTGTTCGGGTGGCGTGAGTTCTGAAACTATTCCGCATTGTTTCAAATGTAGACCAAACTCGTAACTCAAATATTCACCTCCACGATCAGATCGTAGAAATTTAATTTTCTTATTACGATGATTTTCAACTTCACTCTGAAATTCTTTGAACTTTTCAAATGTTTCAGACTTATGTTTCATTAAGTAGATATACCCATATCTGCTTAAGTCATCTGTGAAGGTGAGAAAATAACGATATCGCCATGAGCCTCAACATTCATCGGACCACATACATACGATGTATGATTTCCAACAGATTGTTGCTCTCTCCATAGTACGAGAGAGCGGGTTCTAGTCATCTTGCCCATGAGGCACGGTTCGAAGTGCCAAGTGATTCATAATCAAGTGACTCCAAAAGTCCATCGATATGGAGTTTCTTCATGCGCTTTACACGATATGACCTAAGCGGCGTGCCACAAATAAGTTGCACTATCATTATCAACTCTGCATCTTTTGGCTTCAACATTATGAATATGTGTCACTACTATCGAGATTCATCAAAATAGACCACTCCTCAAGGGTGCATGACCATAAAAGATATTACTCATATAAATAGAACAACCATTATTCTCGATTTAAATGAATAACCGTCTAGCATCAAACAAGATCCAGATATAATGTTCATGCTCAACGCAGGCACCAAATAACAATTATTTAGGTCTAAAACTAATCCGAAGGTAGATGTAGAGGTAGCGTGCGACCGCGATCACATCGACTTTGGAACCATTTCCACGCCGATTCACCTCGTCCTTTGCCGGTGTTAAGCTAATCCGTAGTCCTGTTTGAGTTGCAAATATTAGCAAGAACCATATCAAATACCAGTGCTCTGCGAGCTCTAGTAAGGTACACATCAATAACATGTATATCACATATACCTTTGTTCACCTTGCCATCCTTCTTATCCGCCAAATACTTGGGGCAGTTCCGCTTCCATGACCGATGCTTGCGATGAGAAGCACTTCGATTTGGCTTAGGTCCAGATTTGGGTTTCTTCTCTGAGCAGCAACTTGCTTGCGTTCTTCTTGAATTCCTTCTTCTTCCTTTGCCTTTCTTCTTGAAACTAGTGGTCTTATTGACCATCAACACTTGATGCTCCTTCTTGATTTCTACCTCGCAGCCTTTAGCATTCGAAGAGCTCGGTATAGTCTTCACTAACCCTTGCATATTATAGTTCATCACGAAGCCTTTGTAGCTTGGTGGCGGTGATTGAAGAATTACTCAATGACACAATCATCCGGAAGATTAACTCCCAATTGTGTCAAGTGATTGTAGTACCGGACATTACGAGTATGTGCTCACTAATAGAACTATTCTCCTCCATTTTGCAGCTATAGAACTTATTGGAGACTTCATATCTCTCAATCCGGGCATTCTTTGGAATATTAACTTCAACTCCCGGAACATCTCATATGCTCCATGACGTTCAAACGCCGTTGAAGTCCCGGTTCTAAGCCGTAAAGCATGGCACCTGAACTATAGAGTAGTCATCAGCTTTGCTCGCCGACGTTCACAACATCCGTGTTGCTCCAGAAGCAGTTCACCTAGCGGTGCATCGGGCGTAACTCTTCGGAAAGCAATGAGGATAATCCTCTTACGGACCCATCCGTTAATTGCTACCATCATCTTTCAACTTTGCTTTCTCAAGGAACATTAAAATTCAACGAACAACGACGAGCCATCTATCTACAATAAAACATAAACAAGCAAGATACTATCAGGTACTAAGTTCATGATAAATTTAAGTTCAATTAATCATATTACTTTAAGAACTCCCACTTAGAAGAACATCCCTCTAGTCATCTAAGTGATCACGTGATCCAAATCAACTAGACCATAACCGATCATCACGTGAAATGGAGTAGTTTTCAATGGTGAACATCTTATGTTGATCATATCTACTATATGATTCACGCCGACCTTCGGTCTCCGTGTTCGAGGCCATATCGATATGCTAGGCTCGCAAGTATAACCAGTATTCTCTGTGCAAAACTGGCTTGCACCTTGTAGATGGACGGAGCTTATCACACCCGATCATCACGTGGTGTGGGCACGAAACTTTGGCAACGGTGCATACTGGGAGAACACTTCTTGATAATTTAGTGAGAGATCATCTTATAATGCTACCCAATCAAAGCAAGATAAGATGCATAAAGGATAAACATCACATGCAAATCAATATAAGTGATATGATATGGTCATCATCATCTTGTGCCGTGATCTTCATTTCCGCAGCACCACCATGATCACCATCGCCACCGGCGACACCTTGATCTCCATCGTAGCATCGTTGTCGCCTCGCCAATCTTATGCTTCTCGACTATCTCTACCGCTTAGTGATAAAGTAAAGCATTACAGGCGATTGCATTGCATACAATAAAGCGACAACCATATGGCTCTGCCGATTGCCGATAACCTTACAAAACATGATCATCTCATACAATAAAATATAGCATCACGCCTTGACCATATCACATCACAACATGCCCTGCAAAAACAAGTTAGACGTCCTCTACTTTGTTGTTGCAAATTTTACGTGGCTGCTACGGGCTTAAGCAAGAACCAGCTCACCCGATCAAAACCACAACGATATTTCGCAAATAGACTCGTTTAACCTTCTCAAGGACCGGCGTAGCCCAGTTCAACTAAAGTGAGAGAGCGACCCCCACCACCTTTAAGCAACGAGTGCTCGGGGGTGAAACCAGTCTCGCGTAAGCGTCGCGTAATGTCGGTCGGGCCGCCATCTCCAAATACCGCTGAACCAAAGTATGACATCTTTGGTAGGTAGTATGACTTGTATCGCCCACAACTCACTTGTGTTCTACTCTGCAAAACATCAAACCATAAAACCTAGGCTCGGATGCCCTTTGTTGGGGACGAGTAATTTCAAAAATTTCCCACGCCACGCAATATCATGGTGATGCATAGCAGAGAGGGAGAGGTTGTCTCGCCCTGAGACCCAAGGAAGCGATCCAGAGGAAGTAGTCGCGCTCCTCGCGATCCGACCGATCCCGGCGACTTCGGCCCAGTTCTTGACACGACAGCTCGATGGCGCCCTCGTCCGATCCAGCCGAGTGTCGAGGAGAGTTCCCGACCGACGGCTGGTGGCGATCTTGATGTTTCACGCGGAGGCTCAGCCTAAGCTTGCGATTGATGACCGAGGTGGAATATGGGGGGGGCACCACGGCTAAGGCGATCCGTAGATCAAACTTGTGTGTTCTAGGGTGCCCCCCCGTATATAAAGGAGGAGGGAGGTGGCCGGCCTAGAGGCGGCGGAGGAGTCCTACTCCCAGGGAGGACTCCCTAGTTGGAGGGTTTGGGGGGGAGAGGGGGCCGCCCCTCCTGTCCTATTCGGACTGGGGGGGAGCGCGGCCACCCGGCCGGCCCTCCTCTTCTCCCTCGAGGCCCACTAAGGCCCATGTAGTACCCGGGGTTCGTAACCTCCCGGACTCGAAATTCGATTCACCCAACCATTCCAACTCCAAATATAGGCTTCCAATATATCAATCTTTATGTCTCAGACCATTTGAGACTCCTCGTCATGTCCGTGATCACAGGGACTCAACTTCTTGGTACATCAAAATACATAAACTCATAATAACTCCCAAACCTTTAAGGCGAGAACAATGTAGACATGACCTAGAACTATTTCGGTCAATAAC
>JAHHZJ010010074.1:0-10494 GCA_021437245.1 Aegilops speltoides
GGAAGGGCGGGCCCTCGATCTGCTCTCAGGCCTCGCCTACGAACACGAAGGGCCCGCTATGGTGCCGCGCCACCCTCGGCGCGACATCTCAGGCGCCGGTAAGCGTCGAGTTATCGAACCGATCGGCGTTCGGGCGGCCTCTTCATCAACCTCTCGGCCGTCGGCGCTTCGCCGACAACTGCGTCATGGCCCGAGCGAGAGCTTGGTCGCAGACCCATCTCCGTCTTCCCGCGCCACCGGAGCGGCGGGAAGAGCGCCGATGGAAGAGTGGACACGGCGGCGCTCGCGGTGCCACGGATCAGGACAGGGCGGAGGACGGCGCCTCGGCCTCCGTAGATCGTCCCTCCGGCATATAAGCGGCCGTGGCGCCATACGCGAAGGTGGTATCCGCCCGTGAGGGCAAAAACAACGAGGGTTGCGGGGCGCTCTGGACTGCTGTCCATGCATGAACAAAGCGAAAGAGGTCGGCGGATTCTGCTCCCCTAACATTATTAGGGACCAGTGTATCGGCCCCTCGCACGCTTCGCTCCGCTCCCCTCGGCCCGGCAAGCGCCTATCCTTGGGCGTTCGATGTCGTCGAAAGGCACTCTCGCCGAAGCTCTAAGTCCGGCAAGGCGGCTCTGGTGCTCCACCGACAAGCGTACCTCCTCGGGCGTGGTAAGCCGGTGAGGACAGCTTTGGTGCTCGTCAACAGCGCGCTCCCGGGCGCCGCGCCACCGCCATGGACACACCATTGAGCTCCACCAGCGGCGCAAAGAAAAAAAAGAAGCTAATCGCTCGAGCCTTCGTGCGAGCACTCTTTTAATTTCATACTTTTATATGTTATACCCCTCGCGCATTAAGTCCTTTGTCGCGAAACACATCTGTGAGAGCACTGCTTGTGGATGAGTCGCACCCTGCCCGCTCGAACACGCTCAGCGAGTTAAGTAAGCGCGACCAACCGCGCTCTCGTTCGTTCGAGCCTGCTCGAGCAAGTTAAGTGCGTCGCGGCGAAGCGGCAAGGTTGCTGCGGGCGACACCAATAAGCGACTCTGGCGTTCGCACTCAGCAAGCGTGTTGAGCACCGGACAAGTTACCTAGAAGCGTGGGGTGAAAGCACACAAAGGGTGTAGGGCGAGTATAAGCGTGGCGAGGCATGCCGTGGCGTCGTCCGTATGAGAGACTTGGGCGCAAGAGAGCCAAGTCGTAGCCCGATTGCGTGCTTGTTTTGTTTCGAGTCCGCTCAACAAACACAAGTGTGCTGCAGCACCCTATCTTGCTTCGAGCCACGCTCGACAAGTTAAGCGTCATAAGCCCGGCCCGACAAGGTTGCTTGCCGGACGCCCACCAGTGAGGCTGTCCGCGGTCACTAAGCGTGTCGCCCGGCAAGCTCCCCAAGCGTGAAGTACAAACATCAGAAGGACAAAGCCCGACATCGCATTGCTTAGCCAAGATTTATACACATACACATACATGTCGTTGAGCAATGCA
Organism: Aegilops speltoides; assembly: GCA_021437245.1. Taxonomy (NCBI): domain Eukaryota; kingdom Viridiplantae; phylum Streptophyta; class Magnoliopsida; order Poales; family Poaceae; genus Aegilops; species Aegilops speltoides. Next base: position 1,471 of record JAHHZJ010010074.1, read on the forward strand.
TATCTACCTCAGCTATTTTCATGGCTAAAATGATGCGTCTTGGACCATTTGGTCTGCGTGACTCCATGGTGACTGCCGCATTCACCTCCGCGTGCCCCTGCTTTAGTTGGCGGTGAGAGGGTGTAGGCGGCGCCACCGTCAGCGCCACCAGGGACCTCCGTGGCCTTCTGAAATTCCGCTCCTTTCGTCCTCATCCTCCGCGTCCTCTTCGCCCGTCTTCGCCGTCCTTATCGCGGCTCCGAGAGGTCGGTCACCTTGTCGCCCGCTTGGCGCGAGAGGTCTCCCCGACCGACGAGCGGCCAGCTTCTTCGCGGTTCTCCTCCGCCACCTTGGGCCCTCTCCTATCGCGCCTCTCGTACTCAGCCTTTTGCTGCTCGACCAGAGATGTCGGCAGCGCTTGCGATTGTAGAGTGAAGTGACGCCCAGGTCGCGTTGTTTTACGTATTGCCGGGCGCCCTGCTTGTCGGCTGCGCCCACGAGCAAGCTCACTGCCTGACGCCAATGCTGTGTTTGTTGGCGGGGGCTTCCTTGCGGACTTTTCGACGGCAACACCTTCCTTGTTCTTCTTGGAAGACACATCGCGGCGCTTCTTTGCGAGGCGGCGTCGTCGAATCGCTCCCTCCTGTATCCTCCCGGGAAGCCTCCTCCCTCTTCAGCGTGCGCATTTATCCACCAGGGCATAAAAGCTTCGCTGACATCCGGATCTTGGTTGTGGTGTACTAAGGAAGGTTACCGGTACTAACGTACCTGACAGCCAGCTCAGCAGATCCATCAAATGCTTGCGGAGACCATCTCCGCTCCACACCAAGCCGTTCAAGAACAAAGTATATAGATAGAAACAAGACCCGGCAAGAGCTTGCCGGGAAGGCGTATCGAGGCTCAGGTTACATACTCCTGCAGATCCCGAGCGAAGGAGCGTCGGAGGACGAAGATCATCACGAAGACACGCCTCGGCGCCTTGGCAGCGAGACCGAGAGGCGGCAAGTCCTGAGCCGACAAGCCCGGGCAGCGAATCAAGGCCCGGCAAGGTGCTTGCGGGGAAACCTCACGTGCCGCCTCCGGCTCATTTGCCGCGTCGCCTCCGGCCTTCTCCGAGGGCGTGGCGGTGGGTATGCTGCATGAAATCGCGGTGGCACTCCACGGTGGTAACCGCGCCGTGGCGAAAAAACGCAATAAGCGGGGGAGCTTTTTAAGCGGAATGACGGGCATTTTCCCTTGCCCCTCTGTCCAAAGTGGGTAGAACTTTGTGCTGCCTTGTTCCCGCCTGTTCCAACTACCACCCTTTTACGTTTTACCCTCTACCTCCGTTGACTTTGTGGTGACCTTGCCCTATAAAGGCCATGCACAGCGTGAGGAGGTTCGCGACTAGCTACTCGCGAGGTTTCACACCACTCACCGTTTGCTTGCATTCTTGAGCAAGATCGAATACAACCAATGCAGCGATGAGGGTTTCTGCGATGACCATCATGCCCGAAGCTCGGTAAAAATCCCCGGCATGCGCCTCGATCTGCTCTCCGGCGCAGCCTCCGCCCGTACCGAACACCACGAAGGGGCCGGCCCCATAGGTGCCGCCACCCATCGACGCGACATCTCTGGCGCCCGGTAGAAGCGTCGAGGTTGTCGCGAACCTGATCCGGCGTTCGTGGCCAACACTCTTCATCAACCTCTCCGCAAATCGGCAGCTTCGCCGACAAGCTGCGTCATGGCCCGAGCGAAACCGGTCGCGGACCCATCTCCGTCTTCCCGCCCCACGAGCCCGCGGCGGCGGAGGAAACGCAGTGATGAAGGTGGACACGGCGCTGCGGTGCCACCAGATCAGAGGGAGCGGAGGACACGCCCGGCCTCCGTGAACCCACGTCCATCTCGGCGCGCAGCGACCAGCGGCGCCATACCACGGGAGAGTGGTATCCGCTTGTTGGAACAAGAACCGTCGGGGCTCGCGAATGTTCCGGACCCCGTCCGAACCGCGAGCAATGGCGCGGGCGAGACCTGCTCCTTCCAACACAGCCGGAAGCCAGCGTCCGCTCCCGGCGCGCTTCGCTCCGCTTCCCTCCTGCGGCGCTCACGAGAGCGCAAATGCTCTCGACTTCCCTCCGGGCGGACAAGGTGAGGGCCCGGAGAACTACCATCGAGCCTGGTGCGCCTTCGCCAGCAACAACGACCGTCAACAGCAACTGCGGCCTTCGCGGCTTGCGACAAGCGAGGAAAGAAGCCAGCTGCTGGCGACAAGACCGCCCGGGTGCAACTACCGTGCACTCCCGCCTGAAGCGAAAAGCGCCGCCCGCGGAACAACAGCGGCTCCACGGCATCGTCGGACCAGCGGGCTCGTCGAGATCGCGTCAGGTCCTCGGCGGCGGCAAAGATACTTTCGGACCCGATCGGCGTCGCCGAAGTTCGGCGACAATCGACCAGTAGAACGCATCGGTCGCGCCCGTGAGCCGAGCGACTTGCCCGTCTGTGGCGGGCTGCCCGTTCACCCGTGAACTGCTGCGGCGTCGATGGCCTAGCATGAAAAACTTCAAGCCCGGCGTACCGGAGAATGCGCTGACAAGACACCCTCGGAGTTTCTCGGTATTTACACCATCAGCAGTGCGAGCTGCGGAAGCGCGGCAGAAGTGCAGCGAACTACTTCCGCTTCGTGCTTAGGCGAGCGTTCGTTCTTGGCTTATGCGCGCGGGCTCCATTTCCTCTTAGGCGGATCTTTGTCATCAGTTTGTTGGTGCCTTCTTTGGCGACCACAAACCCACAGAAAGTGATCTCCATTTTGGCCCGGAAGGAAGAATCCCTGTAAAGTACATCCAACGCTTCGGCCGTGTGCAACACAACCCGATGTCCACCGCGCGGTTATCAGCGCGTTCCACGAAACGTGCGTAACCGCGCATCGCGTGAAGATGGCGATAACCAAGATCCGGGATGTCGTGAGCTTTATGCTAGGCAACAAATCGCGCAGCGGAAGAGGAGAGCTTCCGGGGAGGATCTTTGGCGCGGAGGGCGACTCCGGCAGCGCCGCCCGGCAAGAAAGCGCCAGCGGGTCTTCGGAAGAAGAACAAGGAACAGGTGCCGTCGAAAAAGTCGGCAAGGAAGCTCCGCCAAGCAAACACAGATTGGCAGTTCGGCAAGAGCTTGCCACAATGGCGGCAAACCGACAACAGGCGCCCGGCAGCAATCTTGCAAAATCCACGCGCCCAAGGCCGACCTCTACAAGCTGCAATGTCGATTATCTCGTCCCGGCAGCAAAAGGCTGATACGGAGCGACAAGGAGAGGCCCAAGGTGGCGGAGAGAACCGAGCAAGCGGCCGTTAAATGGGTCGGGAGGACCTCCCGGCAAGGCCAGCGGCGACAAGGTGACCCGACCTCGGGCAGCGACAAGGGCGAAGAACGGCGAAGAAGGGCGTGGAGATGAGGGCGACAGTGGCGAAATTTCAGAAGGCCGGAGGTCTGTGCGTTGGCGGTGGCGCCGCTACCTCACCGCCAACTAAAGCGAGTGGGCACGTGAGGTGAATCTGGGCGAGCCCGCCGTCCGCGAACTCCTCAAATGGTCGATCGCCCATCATTTTTCGATCTTGAGGATCACCCGACCGCACCACAGCGATTGGTGCTACCGATGCTGGTCTCGCCCACCATCCGCAACCTCAAGGTCACGCCCAGATGTTGAGTCGATGGCGGGCGGGCTGAACGATTTCCTCTGCTGTGATCAAAACTCAAATCGACGGCGAGCTCGGAGAGGCCCCTTCAAGAATCAACCGGGAGGAGCAAGCCCAGGGAAAATCACCTTGCCGGTGACCTTTGGCGGGAGGTCAACTTCAGGACCGGCGTTACTTTGGCGCGTCCCCGATATTCCGTTGCCGCTGGCGGGATACTCGTCGCCTGCCGCCAAGTTCATGGCGGCTTCCCGTCGCCTGGCGTGCTCAAGATGCGGGTCCGATAAGCGTCATCACCATGCGCGACAAGAAAGGCAGCTTATCTGCCGACCAGATTTACCGGATGCGACGCGGCGGCGACAAGGATGCACTGCCGCTGAAGTTCCCAAAGGGAAAAAGCGCGAACAAATGCGGCAAGCGCTCGGGGCCCTCCGGCAGCTGCACCCGCCGATGTCGCTGCCCAGCGAGGGCGTGACTCCACCGGCAAGGATAAAAAAGGAATGGCTGCTCCACAGCAACAAGAAGGTGTCCGCCAGGAGGGCGGCTGGTGGTACCTTCACCATCGGTGCCAGCTTGACAACAAATAGGAAGCGCGCCGTTGCTTTCTGCGAGGCGAATGTCGATGTGTTTATGGCAACCATCGACATCCCGGTGTTCCCAGGTAATGAGCACAAGCTTGCCGTTTGCCCCCATGACCCGTCAGCAAAAAGTGAGAAACAAGCCGTGGAGCAGAGTTCATCAATGAAGAAATCAAGAAACTAGAGGCAGCTGGCCTAGTCGGGGTGTGATCCATCCGGCGTGGCTAGCAAACCGGTTGTCGTCGCGCCAAGGCCAATGGAAATGGAGACTATGTATAGACTTCAGCTGTGTGAATAAAGCATGTCCCAGGATCCATTCCCCTTGCGCATGTCGACCAGTATTGACTCCACTGCGGGATGTGAGCTACTACACTTTCTTGATGGTACTCATTTTATCACCGGATCTTCATGGCCAAAGATGAAGAAAGCTTCGTTCATCACTCCATGTGGCACCTATTGCTTCATCGCATGCCATTTGGGCTGAAGAATGCAGGGTCAGCGTTCGAGGTAGTGTGTATCTGCTTTTGAGCCCGCAGATCCACGAAATGTAGAAGCTTACATGGATGACATCGTGGTGAAGAGCAAAAAGAGATACACTGATTCAAGATTTAGAAGAGACATTCGGAACCTCACGAGCTACTGATTAAAATTGAACCTGAGAAGTGCGTCTTTGGGGTCCCCTCAAGCTTCTCGGGTTCTTTATCGAGAGGGGATAAAACCCCGAACAAGATTAAAACCATTGAGCAGATCCAAGCCCCAAAGCGGATCAAGGATGTCGAAGGCTCGCAGGTTGTGTGGCTGCCCTCGGTAGATTCATTTCAAAAGCCTTGACGGCGCCTCCCTTCTTAAAATCTTGAAAAAGCGGGACCCATGAGTGGACTCGAAGCGGAGGCGGTAGCTGCAAGACTTGAAACATTACCTCCTCCACTCCAATACTTGTGGCACCTAAGCCACAGTTGCTGCTATACCTAGCGGCAACCAACCAAGTGGTGCTGCGCTAATGGCGGAGAGAGAGTCCGACGAGGCCGCACCAGCAAGCCAGCCCGGCGACAAGCGGGGGCTGCTCCGGCAAGCTGGCCCGGCAAGGACAGCCACAGGCAGGAGCAAGATGAGTCACGGAAAAAAGATGGTGCAGCGTCCGGTGTATTTTGTAAGCTCCCTTCTCCGGGGAGCGGATCAAACTACTGGTGTACAAAAGTTGCTTTTGGCCTTCTCATGGCCTCAAAAGCGCCACTACTTCCAAACTGCGAGATAACGATGGTCACTCGCTTCCCGCTGAAGGATATTGCACACCCGAAGCAACGGCAGGATCGTTGGTGGGCCTTTGGAATTGTCGACCGGACTCAAGTTTGAAAATGCTTCAACCATCTAGAGACTCTGGCAGAATTTATAGCGAGTGGACCCGACACTGATAGAAGTTCAAAACAAGTACACCCGCTGAGGCGGCAGTGAATGGGTAATGTGCCGATGGTGCCTCGCTACAAAGGCGCCGGTGCGGCGTCGTACTCATCGCGCCAACCGGAGAGCACCTCAAGTATGTTATCGGATGCACTTTCAAGAAATGGCGACAAACAACACCGCTGAATATGAGGGCTTGCTTGCGGCCTCGAGGATGCGGCGAGCTTGGGATCAAGAAGCTGATCGTCGGGGGATTCGGTTGGTGGTCGACAAGTTAACAAGAACTATCGAGCCCTTTGATGGAAGCCTATGTAGATGAAGTAAGGAAGCGAGAACACTGAAGGTCTGCAGATGGAACACATTCGAGCTCGAGAATGAAATCGCGAGCGGCCTTTCAAAGTGTGCTTCAATGAAGTTACGTGAACGGGGACCTTCTTGCTCGGACTGACTCGACCTTCGTGGCGCCATCAATTGGGCAGTCAAGAAAGAAAGTTGGTGTCCGGCGACTACTTGCCGGCGGACCTCTGAGCCGCCACCAAAGTCCCCAGTTTAACCTCGAGCGGCGAGGAACAATCTGCTCCGCCGATCATCAGATCGTGCGATCGAAGCAAGTGTTCGACAAGACTGCCCGGCAAGCTTGCGAGAACCTTCAACTCGGCGAGCGAGATTCTTTTAGTAAGCGAAGGTTCCCGGCGCCCTCATGCCTTTAGTCCTTGTCGTCCGAGCCCGGGCTCGGCATGGCGACCGGTCGTCCGTTTCTGGCGGAGAACTTCACGAGCGACCACGAAGAGATAGAAAGGATAACCAGACAGTCAAGTATGTACCGGTTAAGTGGACAGCGAGCTATGAAGAAGGCTCAATGGTGTCGATTGAAGTGCATCTCTAGGAAGATGGACAACAGCTGTTGGCGAGAGGTTCACCGGAGGCATCTGCGGCCACCACATTGGCGCAAAGCGCTTGCGGAAGAGCTTTCGGCAAGGGTTCTTTGGCAAGCTCTCCAAGATGCAAGCGCACTAGTAACCAAGTGTGAAGCGTGTCGGTTCCATGCAAAGCAAATTCATCAGCCAGCTCAAGCTCTCAAACAATCCCTTTGTCACTGCCCTTCTCGATGCAGGGCTCGACATCCTCGGCCCCTTCCCCGTGCCGTCGGGGCTTTGATGCTTATGCGTAGCGATCGACAAGTTCACAAAGTGGCGGAGTGGAGCAGCCATGGGCTGAAAGAGGGTAAAATCCCGGTGCATCGCCTCGATCGCTCTCCGCCAGCCTCCGCCCGTGAACACGAAGGGGCCCGCTATAGGTGCCGCGCCACCCTCGGCGCGACATCTCTTTTGCATAGCAACCATCGACATCCCGGTGTTCCCGGAAGGTTTGAGCACAAACCGTTTGCCCCATCGGCCGTCAAGCAAAAGGAGAAACAAGGTGGGCATAAGGTTCATCAATAAGAAATCAAAACTAGAGGCAGTGGCCTGGTCGGGGTGTGATCCATCGGGTGGCTAGCAAACCGGTTTGCGCAAGGCCAATGGGAAATGGAGACTATGTATAGACTTCAGATGTGAATAAAGCATGTCCCAGGATCCATTCCCCTTAAACCAATTGTTATCAATGGGATGTGAGCTTCCCTTTCTTGATCGTACCGGGTATCAGATCTTATGGAAGAAATGAAGCCGTTCATCCTCCATTGGCACCTATTGCTTCATCCCCAATTTTGAAAATGGTCAGCGTTCGGTGGTATATTTTTGAGGGTCCCGAAATGTAAAGCTTAATGGATGACATCGTGGTGAAGAGAAACAGATACTCGATTCAAATTTAGAAGAGACATTCGGAATGCGGGATCTGGTTAAAATTGAACCACGAAAGTCGTCTTTGGGTCCCCTCGGCAAGCTTCTCGGGTTCTTTGTTCTCGAAGGATGAAAACCCGACAAGATTAAAACCATTAGCAGATCCAAGCCCCAAAGGGATCAAGGATTGAAAACCATGGTTGTGTGCTGCCCTCGGTGATTCATTTCAAAAGTTGCGGGCCCCCTTCTTCAAAATCTTAGGGCCCTGGGGCTCGAGCGGAGGCAGCTGCAAGACAAACCCCCCTCAAACTTGTGCACCTAAGCCACGGAAAATTTGCTAACCTGGCGGCAACCAACCAAGTGGTGAGTCTTTGCTAATGGGGGATAAACAGGAGGCACCCCGGCAAGCCAGCCAGCGACAAGCGGGCTCCGGCAACCCAGCGCAAGGACAGCCCGGCAGGAACAAGATGAGGTCTTGGGAAAAAGATGGTGCAGCGTCCGGTGTATTTTTAAGCTCCCTTCTCGAGGGAGCGGATCAAATCTTGTACAAAGTTGCTTTTGGCCTTTCATGGCCTCAAAAGCTAACCCTACTTAAGCCGAGATAAGGTGGTCACTCGCTTCCGGAAGAATTTATGGTCAAATACAAACCAATGCAGCATTAGGGTTTCGCGACCATGCGGGAAGTGGGCCGATGGGTGGGGACCTATGGGGCGGGCCCCTTTGTGTTGATGCAGGCGGAGGCTCGCGGAAGCGGTCGGCGATGCAGGATTTTGCGAAAGTATGAAATTAAAAGTGCCTGCCCGGAGGCTCGGCGACACTTTTTTTTCTTTCGCTCGTGGTGGAGCTCAATGGTGTGTCCATGGCGGTGGCAGGCGCTCGGGGAGGGGCGCGGGCGGCACCAAGCTGTCCTCCCCCTTCCGCTTCAAGTCGCGGGGTGGAGCACAGGCGTTTGGGACTTAGGCTGGCGGCTTTCGGCGCTCGCCAAAGGGCTTGGGGAGGGAGGGGGGGCGGCGGTGCGGGCGGAACCTCGGGTCCCTTAATGTTGGGGGCAGAATCCTGCCTCGACCTCTTCGCTTTGCTCATGCATGGACAGCTCCAGGCGTCCCGAACCCCCTTGCTCTTGCCCGGTGGCGGATACCACCTTCGCGGTATGGGGCCGGCGCTTTCTTTGGTGGACCCGGATCTCCAGGGCGCGTCCTCCGTCCTCCTTGAATCGGTACCGGCGCCCTGGGTGTCCACCCTTCCTCAGCGTCTCCCCCCAGGTGGTGTGGCGGGGAAGCGAATTCTGCGCCTCAAGCTCTCTTGAGGCCAACCGATTTCGATGAAATCGGGCGAAGGTTGATGAAAAGAGTCGGGAAGCGGATGATTCCAACCTCGGCCCCCTCCGCGGTTTCCCCGATGGGTGGGCGGCACCTTGGGGGGCCCGTGTGTTGGTTTAAATCTTGGCTAAAATGCGATGTGGGCTTTGTCCTTCGTATGTTTTCTCCTCTTGGGGGCAAAGGCGGACAGCTTAGTGAATGGGACAGCCCGGGTGGCGTCGCCTCCACAACAACCTTGCCCGTTCGACAAAACTGGCGTGGCTCGGAAGCAAGATAAAGTCTTTACAACCTTTGTTTGTTGGGCGGCGCT
>JAHHZJ010010075.1:0-22367 GCA_021437245.1 Aegilops speltoides
ATATTCGATCGGTGACTTGAAAGATGATTTTTATTTATTTATTTATCTGTCCATAGATACTTTCACTGCTCTTTTTACATGATCCTGAACATGCACTTTAGGGCATGCCTCGAGAAAGGAACCCTAAGCAGAACTATTCTCCTGGAAGATGTTTCTTACTAACCATGTAATATAACATAACTAGTTGGGCACTTATGCGATAAAGCACTAATGACCCCTCGCTGGTCTCCATGCATGCCTGGTTTTTGCATATGCCGAGGTATTCGGACACTCCGGATGACTGTTGGGTCCAGAGTTGAAGCGGAAAGGTTCGGAAAGACAAAGCGATCTACAATCTGGCTAGAAGGCATTATACATGTCATTTTAAATACATCGACATTGGTGATTGTACTCCTCTTCAATCCCATCTAACAAGGCTGTCTAATTCACAGTCCCATTAGGAATATGGCGTAACACTTTGCTTGGCCGTACATTAAGCTCACAGGATGTCCTTCCCCTTGGGCCCCACGAGTCCAACCTCGGCCATGTGGTTGGGATCCGCCTTCTTGTGCAGCGTCTTCACCATGGCCCGAACCTACTCTGGCGCCTTGACGACAGGCGATATCTTCCATAGAACGGGAGCTGCGTGCTCACTGAAGCTTCTCCATAAAGCCCCCAAGGCCTCGGGTAGGAGCGGGACGACCATAAAAAAGAGCACAGGCCGAGGCCACTCATGCCGCTTGCCGAACCGTTCGTGCGGTTGCACCAGCCTTCGGGAAGTTGATGCGCCCGTTGAGCGGGCATTTCCTCCTCCGAGGCGACACAGTGAGCACACCTACGAGACATTCAGTCAATCGACTTCCTCGCGAACTCTTCTTTTCAAAAGAGAGGTTTATCAAGCACTCTCTGTAGATCTTAATTGACCGCGCTGATTCTCCTTCCCGGAGCCTAGAATATTTGGCCCGAACACCTTTTAGCTCTTCTCCAAGCTGGGTGTGGTCATCTTGGGTTTGTTCCTCTCCTGCTGCACCTTCATAAGCACCCTCTACATGACCTGTGAGGTGGCGCGATGGTGATGCTTGTGGGATCAGTGATCCCAACATTACTGCAATATTATTGTCGGAACTTATCATGCCGCCTTTACGCTTCTCTTTTGAAATATGTATTCTGGAGGGGTCTCTGTGTCTCCTCTGCGGCGACTAATGCGGACCTCAAGTTGGACCTTGCACTCTTGTAGCTCTACAGGACAATTAGGTATTCTTCTCCGTAAGATCCTGCATATCAAATGATCCTTAAATCAGTTATTTTCACTACTTTAAGTCTTGGGGCTACTTGGCATATACAACTATTAAAATCCCTTACCGAGTATGTCTTTCACATCTTGCCCGTGGCTCTGGTTAAACCATCTTGAGCACACATGAGAGGTGCAGCGTCTCCCGATGTTAAAGGCATTCAACACCTCGGGGAGAAACACATCGCATGAAGAAGCTGTCGGCGGCGCCTGTGATTCATGGCGCTCTCCACCACCCTCGAGACCTGGTGGCGGACAGCTTTGTCGGCATCCTCCATTGTAGGAGCATCCGGCTCGCGCCGTGCATTCTCCTCCCCTGGACCAGGTGTTGGAGCCTAGCTCAAGCGAGCTTGGTTGGCAACCTCTCCGGGCTCGGCCGGCGGCGCTCTTTCTCTGGAAAAGTCATGAGCATCAATATATACTTCCACGAGTCTTTTTCGCTTACAAGCGTTGGCGTGCCGTACCGTTACTGCGGCGTTTCAATTTGCACGCACCCTCTTCCGCTGTTGGGCAGCCCGGCCACCGGTTGGTCGGCCGTCGCGGGATCAGCTCCCGCTTTGAAAAGCGCCTCTGCGAGACACCATTGGTATCACGGTGGTGAAATAAGCCTGAGGCGATAATGGTGTCGAGGTTGGTCATAATTACAGGAAGCGGAGATAAGCCGGGTAGTCGGCCGGTAATGGCGACTAGAGCATTATCCATGCTAAGTTGGTGGAACACCCGTCAATCAACTCCACCTTTATATGGGATCCTCTTGGAGGCGGATCAAGGATCTTCAGGATCCTCGGGTTGTGGGCCGGAGGCTGTCCCTCCACATCCGGCGCGGTTCTGCTGGTGAAATCATAAAAATAAGACACTTAACCCGGCAGCCGCGAATCGGATAAAATGACGTTAAACTTACCAGCCGAGGTTATTCATGGAGAATCCATTTAATGGACTACGTTTGGAGGAAGTCCTCCTTCTCCCCTTGTATAAGCGAGGACAGGATCTTCACGCGGATCGGCGGCGATCCGGCCCCTTGCGACCATGAGCCGGGTGGCGTCGGTGGCTGTATATTGGGCGCGGCACGCACCTCGCATAATACTGCGTGGCCATGACTCCAAGCATGGTCAATCCAGAATGAGCGGCGACCTTATCCGGCCCATCAGACCGTCGGCGCTCTATCATCTTCCCGTTGAGGCTCCACGAAGCCAACTCATGCGTTTCTTGAGAGGCGTTGCGAGAACTCCGGAGGCCGATCGAACTGGAGTTCCGTGAGTGGGCGTCTTCCATAAAACCATTCCGAAGCCGGTCTTGGACGCCTTCTTCGGGGTTCGGGTAGATATCCGGTCGGCGATCGATCATATATTCGGCTCCGCCCACTTGATATACGGACCCCTTGTGCGAGCGAGTGCGAGGCAAAACAATCTCTTCCCACGGTGCAAAATGGGGCTCGATGCCCAAGAACAGCTCGCAAAAGAGCTCACGAAACCAGCTAATCGGTTGTCAAAACCGGCGGATCTCGGGTAAGGGGTCCCATTTGTGCGTCTAGGCGGATAGTAACGAGGAGACAAAGGACCGCGGCGTTTTACCGGTTGGGGCCCTCTCGATGGAGGTAAAACCCTCGTCCTTCTTGATTAATATTGATGATATGGGTAGTACAAAGTGGATCTACCACGAGATCAAGGAGGCTAAACCCTAAAGCTAGCCTATGGTATTATTGTTGTAATGTATGTTGTGTCTCCTACGGACTAAAGCCCTCCGGTTTATATAGACACGGAGAAGGCTAGATTACCGATGTATCGGTTACAATGGTAGGAGATCTACATATCCGTGTATTACCAAGCTTGCCTTCCACGTAAAGGAAAGTCCCATCCGGACACGGAATGAGTCTTCAATCTTGTATCTTCGTAGTCTTGGAGTCCGTAGACGATGATAATCGGCTTGTCGGACACCCCCTAATCGAGGACTCCTCATTAGCCCACTGAACCCGGGCTTCAATGAGCGATAAGTCCGTGGCGCATAATGTTCGGCATTGCAAGGTGGGTTCCTCCCTTGAATAATCCGGAGAGAAGATCATGAACACCAGGATAGTGCCGGCTACTGCCAAAATAAATTCCACATTCCACCGTAGAGAGATAAAATGTACACAAATCCAATCTGGCGGCGTGTTTTCGGCATGACATCACCACCTACCAAGCCTTTATTTGAATCGTTTTTCTATCACACCACCTCGGCCGCGTTTAGCGGCGGTTTCCATGTACGTCTGAGCCAGGCGGTTGTGTTCCATTATTCGGAGTTCTCATCAATACGGACGTGGGTAACCCAACCGCGCCATTGATGGTGGCGCTTGGGAGATAGCGAGTTTTACCCGGGCTAGTGGGGCGCGCATAGTCTCCGTGCGCATATATATAAGGGATAAGTTTACCTTCTCACCTCGCCTCCTTCCTCCTTTGCTTATCCATCTCACAGCGTACTCAAGCTCAACGCTCAAGCTCGCGCATCTCGCCTCGACCTTCTCGAGCCATGTCAGGAGAGGAGGCCTCCACCCTGGGAGGAGCACACCACCCAGCTGCTGCGGCCGATACCTTCGGCGACATCGGCGCTGTCAGGCTGCCCGGCGAGGCGGCTCATCCCACCTTGCCCCATGAGAGGTTGTTTTTCCTCCCTCACTTCCGCTATGGACTGGGCTTTCCTCTCCACCCTTTTGTCCAAGGGGCTCATGTCTTACTACTGGCTGGATTTCCACGATCAGGCGTGAACTTCATCCTCAACATCTCGGCGTTTATCTTCATGTCAGAGGCCTTCCTCTATAGCCCGGCCCCGCCCGGCTGTGGCTCAAGACCTTCAACGTCAAAATGAAGGTTGTGAAGAACGCATAAGCGGAATCTTGGGCGCCATGTTGGGCAAGTTGCCCAATGTCCATTGGCTCGAAGGGGCCTTCGTGGACTCCGTCGAGGTGTGTGTCGGGGTGGTTCTACATCACCGAGCAGCGCAAACCCTCGTGCTTTCGGCCCCGAGTTTAGATCTGGCATCCCCGCAGCTCACCTCCACGGAAAGAGGGGCTTTAGGTGGGGCAATCCGGAGGAGGCGGCGGGACTCGAGCCACCATCCGAGGCTGGTGAGCAATAAGCTCAGGCTGCGTCGATGTGGTCAAGTCATGCTCATCCGCGGATTCTCCCATGCCAGAAGCGGGCATTTAACACCGTGGGAGTTCAATCCGGAGCGGCAACTTGAGGCGTAATGGGCTCTTCGACCTGACGTCTGTCTGGCGCTCGGAGAGTCTTGTTTAAGAGCGCAGAAGCCCCGCATCCATTCTGGAAGATGGCGGTTGCTGCGACATCTAGGCGGCGAGGTAAGTGGTTCGACCCTTCTGGGACACTTAGGGTAAATAGATTGTTTCTAGGAGGTCTCAATCTTTCCTTTCCTTTGGGAGGAATGGATGGAGAAGGCCGAGCAGACTCATCTGTCCAACTCCCATGCGAGAAGACCAGTGGGCGCCCGTCTGGTGAGGCTCTTTAGGATTCAAACGCCCTGCGTGGTGCTTGGGAGAAAGAAAAACCAGAAAGCGACAGCAGGGGACTCGAAAGAGTTCCGTGTCGAGATGTCCGGGGCGAGCGGAATCCTCCCGAAGACAAGGAGGAGGAAGAACTCTCTCTCGGGGAGGGAGAGAAGAAAGGCTTCTGACGGGGGAGGCAGAAGGCTCAGAGGGGAGAACTATTCCGCCGGACAGCTACGCTTAACACCGGCGTTGGCGAGGAGGAGTGCCTTTAAGGGCGAGCGTCCGGCAAGATCGTGAATATCCGAATCCCGATATGCAATTTCCGCCGTGTCACATAGTGTCCTGCTAATGCATCTTGTCCATAGTCCGGCCGATGATGATCTCCCGCTTCCGTCGGCGGATCATTAGGCCGTCGGATGTAGATTCACTTAGATGGCCTCTACTCCTAACGCCGATGTAGGGGCAAAGGTGGGAGTCTGAAAGGGACCCCATCGGAGGAGGCTCCGGAGGCGCCGCCAAGGCAACCTCCGGACTTTAATGTGCGTTCTCTACATCGTAACACTGTAGTGGTTCGAGTCGTAGCGGCCCCTTGAAAGAAGGAAAAGCCGTGACAAGCGGCCCGTCCAGCGGGGTAGCAGGACAACTTGTTGGGCGCTCAAAGGCGCTTCCATCGAGGAAAACACCGCACTATCATGAGTGCGGTGATTGAAAGTTATTTCGCCAAGCGGCGGGCGACGGCTTCTGGCAGACCTTCTAACGGGCTTTGAGTAAAGTTAAATTTATGTAATGTAATACCGCGTAGAGCAGTAGCCCACGATGCTCGGATTCGGTGTTGGAAAAGAAAGCCGGTGAGGATCTAAAAAGATATCTGTGAGGTTGCTAAAATGTGTCGATATGGGTGTGCGAGGGCTGCTTGTTCTGCTAACCTCTGCCCGCGCTTATTGCTGCAGGTCGGTCGCGTTGAAGCGAGGATCTCGGCGGTCGGCGAGCCTAAACCATGCAAGAAGCAGCTCGAGGACAAAGAAGGTGAAACAACACCACTTTGAATAGTTACCTTATAGAAAAGGATTTTGGTTGCAATGAAATTAACATGGATAATATGGGTATTGCAGGGGCCACAAACAAGGTGGCGTCCACGAAGGAGGCTATGTCGTGACCGGTGCCGATCACGGCGCAGGCAGGCTGAGCGAAAGCGGGGAGGCGCAAGTGGCGGAAATGCGTCGAAACTCCGGCTCTCATGGAGAAACATGAGTTTGGGCGTAACTCCAGAACTTGAGAGTCCGAGCTTGCCTCGGCTCGAAAAGTGCCAAAGTCCGCCAAGGCCGAGGCCCGTAAGGCCCCGCCGGAGGTTGAAGATTTAAAAGAAGATAGCGGCGGGTAAAGATTTTTCATGCAAAGCAAGCATGTTGATGTAAACTTCGACACTTACCGCATTC
The DNA here is from genome assembly GCA_021437245.1 of Aegilops speltoides. Taxonomy (NCBI): domain Eukaryota; kingdom Viridiplantae; phylum Streptophyta; class Magnoliopsida; order Poales; family Poaceae; genus Aegilops; species Aegilops speltoides. Next base: position 6,188 of record JAHHZJ010010075.1, read on the forward strand.
GGAGCTCTCGGAGGTGTTATGAGGATCTGCGCGTAGTGTGTCGATGCCGCCGCATTCTATGCTCGTGGCAAGGAGGGCGCTCGGCGGAGAAGGTCTTACGGTCTCGGTATCTTTGAGGCCAGCCATCGATGCCCCCAGCGACCGGTGAAGCAACTTGGTCGAACTCCTAAGGTAGGCGAGGAGGCCATGAAGGGCCTTATAGATGCAGGCGTGGCACAGACGCAGCAATGGCGAACTGCCGGCATCATGCGGCGGCTGGTGGATCGTGCCTGGGTGGAGGTCATCAGCGCTCCGCTTTGTATTGAGGGTACTCGCCGGGCCCGCGCAAAAAAATTACGCCGGCGGAATGGATCTTGGAAGCTTCTCAGCGACTGCGCATACCGGGCAAAAAAGGAGTATCGTCGCCCGAAATGTATTATAAAACTGTCTGAAGGGCCAGCGATATTGCGGATGAGTGCCCCGAGATGTAATTTTGATTAAACTTCGCTATGTATTATCCTTTCTTGCTGAAAACTTTGTTCTTTTTAACTTTAAGCAACGCTTTATAATTTAAAATATTACCTTACATAATCGGACCGTTTACAATATCGAGAGATGGCAAGTCGTTGGCTTCAGCCCCGAGCCGCGAGTCTTTGGGGTGTTCGGGATAAATTTGAGCACTCTTGTTCCCATTTTGGGTCCATCTAGGAGGCGCTCAACCTGGGTGAACAAGGCAGCTGGACTTATAATGCTTGAACACTCTCCATAGCCATAGAATTCTATAATTTTAAATTTAGTGAAGCCCTGGTATTCGAAGACCGAATCCAGGCGCTATCCATGCCTTAATCGGACATTATCCGGAACTTACTTTCGGCGGCGTGAGTCTTTAAGGACCCGAAAGACCTCTCGAGCAGCGACCGATCTCATATATCATCATGCCCGTCGGTTTTAGCTTTCTCCACTAAAGGCTCGCCCGGCTCAACAGAGCGCAATCGCGATGGTTCTCCGGTGCCACCTTAGCCGACATAGCAGGCGTAAGGAACCAAAATGTGGGGCCGGACAAACCCAACTATTGACCCAAGACATGATTGGGAGCGATTCATATAATGCTATAAGTTGAAGGTGCCGCGCGTGAAAGTGTTAGGACTTATCGAGACCATAATGTGGGAGCATATAAGCCCACTGTGTGAGTCGGCCGTGCCAAAATGTCTGGGTGTGAAATGTCATGTAATGAACATATATGTATAAAAGTAATGTAATTGCGATTGAAAAGTGCTGCATTATTTATTAAGGAGATTACGCTATGAGTGCGGTGATACAAATAGTCACGATAAGCAAAGGTTTGGACTAATTAAGCATGTCCCCCTCGAGGATGAGCTTGCGGGCTTTGTGTATATAATCAAATTTAATGCTCGTAATTAAGACCACAGTGTTAAATCGCAGCCTTCTTCCTTCCCTGGCTGTTGCATCGTGAGTTCGGCGGAGTTCACGCGGATAGAGACTCTAGTTAGCGAGTCCTGTGTATATAAAGAAGAAAAATGAAATAAAAAGAGTGGCACACTTGCGAGCCCCTGGTGTGGTCGGCCGCACTCTGGGTCCATTTTGATCGTGCCCCTTCCGCGCCCATGGTATCTCCAAAGCATAATGATGTCAGCGGAGGTTGTTCTTTCAATCATGTGAGGCGGGGGTTAGGGCCGCATTGCTATCGTGCTCACGATCATGCCAGGTGGTCTTGATTGGTATTGCTTAGGCGTTTTGCTGTATCCGACGCTTGGCGGTCATATAAATGCCTTAGAAAACCACTCTACTATATACGCGCGAGAGCCGCTATATGTTCCTCCGTTCGGAGGAAGCGTTCCGTGTTTCCGTTGGTAGTGATGACTCCCGAGGGCACGGCATCTTGAGCTTGAGGTATGCATAATCGCGGCGGCCTTGAACTTTAAGCATTGGTTAAATCCAGAAGCGAGCGTGATAACCCGTTGCGAAATGGGACTATGTCGAAGATTAACTCCTTGCTCGGAAATTATCAGGGGATCGAAGACCACTTCTAGTGTGGTGAGCACTGTACAATTAGCTTCCACACTGGTATGACACCTTTAAAGGTTGTCTTTGTAGGTTTAATCCTTGAGGGTCTATGCCCATCTTGCGCCTTGTATCCTAATAAAGCGAGGTTGATTCTTTGCGCCGCGTCCATCGGGACTCTCGTGAGTTGAAATCCATCGACGATTGGGTCTAAAACCAATGCGGCGAATCCATCATAAGCGTATGCTGGTCGGATGGTCTCTTCGATCGAAAGTGATGGGACAAAGAGGACCATGGATTGAACTTTGGACGACAACTCCATTGCATAGAAGCGTCCCTTAGTGCAGCGCTCCGCTCCCTCTTGGGTATATGGGTTGCGTAGATCATGTTCACCGTCCGCGCTTGTGAGAAGCCATTCATCCTCTATTGTTGTTGATGGGTCTCTTCCTCGTCGTCGTTTTAGCCCCTTGTCATTGTTTTACGGCAATTAACTTGCTGCTGTGAACACCCAACAATCTCTGTTGGTGTTATTAGGCTAGCTTTTCGAGGTATGCTGCGTGTCTGGCATAAGCGGTCGATATTCGGTCCAAATTAGACCGGACCGGAGTGGTTCTTTTGAATGGCTTCTTCCGTGCCGGGTTTAGAGCCTTGGAATCGGCGTTACTAGTATCCTCCTTATCGTCGCCGTTAATGCGGCGGCTGCTATGTTCGGCGTGACACTGCCATTGTTGTCCTTAGTATCCGGACACCAAAATTTTCACGGAGGTTGTTCTTGCGAGCTAGCCAGCTATCCTCTCCAGCATAGCGGTCATTAATGATGAGAGGGCTGCCATGGATTTGGCTTTTCAGTCCCAGTGCGGGCTAGCCACTAAATCGCGGATGTTATGTTTGAAGGCTGCAAGGGCCTCTTGCATCCAGACGGTCGGCGATTTGGTTTTCTTTGTCAAGAACCGTGTCGAGTTATGCAGCGATTCGTCGGCTCTTTGAATTATGTGGTTGAGGTCATCCGGCGTCGGTGGCCTTTGTCGATTCCACTGGAGTTATCGAGGAATCGGCCTCTAGGTCTTTCCAACACAATTAATTCTGGGCAAGTTTGGTAAGCCAATGCCGAGCTAGTCCTTTAAGCTTGAGTGGGAGGTACTTGATGGCATGGAGATGCGTCGCGCGGGAACCATATGGATGTGAAGGAGATAATCTTGAATCCAAACCGTGGAAGTGCATTGTGCCGTCGTGGATTCGATGTTTCTGGGTTTAAACCCTTGAGGATTTGATGATCCATTACTTCCGTCGATGAAGCATAAGCGGGTGTCGGCGCCTCTATATTGAGCAATATCACGGCGCGCTTTCGAGGCGTTATACTGCTGTGTTTGGCGGCGGAGTTATTGTATCGGTCGCGGCGATATTACGTCATGGGTTGTGGGCGCACCCGTGATCCGTAGATGGATCTGGATTGCCTTGCTTTGTCCTCAATACATCTCGCAAGTCCGGTAGCGTTCCCTCTTAACCGTACTTTTGGAGAGATGCGGGGTATGGTCTTGGTTGAGGGCTGGATGCCTCTGTCCATCACGACAGGGTGGTCGGTCGGCCGTATCGTCTTGTTGGTGATGAAGGTATGTTTGCTTCCTCCTCTAATCGGGGAGCAACTTGCGTCTGGGGTAGCTTTTGGAGGGCATTGAGTTTAAACTCTTGACGCGAGGACCTCGGTCCATCGATCGGCAGCCAGGTCTGATCGGCTTGAAGCTGCTGCTGCGCTTTCTTTAGGCTATTAGCCGTGGCGATAAACCTGCGTTTGAAACTCTCTTGTTCGGCCGGGATCCTCGGGCATGGCCAGATTAAGTAAATCGTTGAGGCTTGCCTCATCTTTGGAGGGAGGCATATAGTTATAATCCTCGACCTCTTAGCTGCCAGCCCTCTCGTGAGGCTTGCTTACGCATCCTCCTGCTGTGAGTCTTCTTTGGAGGGATTGTCTTCGGCACTCTCGGGTATTATTATCTCCCGTGCGGAATCTCCATTCTTCTTTGTGGCGGGATTTAGGTGGCGCGGCCCGCGCGGTTGCAGGCTGCTTCTTTGAGAATCCACCTCCACTTTGCTTCTTCGCCCGTCCCGTCTTTTGGGGTGTCCACCATGTATATATCGTATGGCGAGGTGGTCTTCCGGTGCCTGTGGAAGCTGGTTCCTGTTCATCTCCGGCATAAATCGTCCATAGCGTCGATGTCTTGGTCGTAGTCTAACATGTCGGTTAGATCATCGATAGTGGCTACAAAGTAGGGGTCCCGAACTGTGCTTCTAAGCGGATGGTAGCAGGGAGACAAGGGACCGCGATGTTTACCCGGGGTTGGGCCCTCTCGATGGAGAGTAAAACCCTCGTCTTGCTTGATTAATATTGATGATATGGGTAGTACAAGAGTGGATCTACCACGAGATCAAGGAGGCTAAACCCTAAAAGCTAGCCTATGGTATGATTGTTGTAATGTATGTTGTGTCCCTACTGGACTAAAGCCCTCTGGTTTATATAGACACGGAGAAGGCTAGGGTTACACATAATCGGTTACAATGGTAGGAGATCTACATATCCGTATCGCCAAGCTTGCCTTCCATAAGGAAAGTCCCATCCGGACAGGGGCCAGTCTTCTTCAATCTTGTCTTAAATAGTCTTGGAGTCGTGGGGCGATAGTAGTCTGTCTGTGGACACCCCTATCGAGACTCCCTCACCCTGATGTGCAAAATGGAAGGGTGTAAGATGAGTATGTTGAGTCCATAGAACAACGAAGCCCCGAAGAAAGCGGATGTATAGAAATCAAAGCCCCTTATTAGATAAGGGGCCGAAACATACCGCTCTCCTTTGGAGGGGATGGGGTGTTCTCTGCTGTTCTACACCTTTATAGGTGGCCATCCCGTCGGCTTGGGACCATAAAGGCGGAGGAGGTATCCCTCCGGCAGGTGTCACCAGCTGGCATGTGCGGGACTGAACATCTCCTCCAATCTCTGGGTAAGAGGCTGGGAGTACGAGAGGAGGAGCCGCGTCGACGGTCCATGATGGAGTGGATTTTTTGTCGAGCGCTCGATGAGTTTTCGCGGAAGGAAGGATGGTGTGATTTAGATCTGGATTCTTGCCTCTCTTATAGGCAGCTTATTCGGCGCTTGACTGGGGTAAAATGTAAAAATACCTGGCCTTCGCATTAAATACGACACATGGAAGAGGACCATTATTAGGCGTGGAAGCCAAGGGGCATAGCGTTTATAAGAAGCGGAAACTATTCGGCAAGCACATAGAATTTGAAAGAGAACCGCCTTGCAGCGCTGAAGACAATATCTGGCGCGGACTCGTCGTCATTGAAGCCTGGTTAAAGGAGACTCTTGAGAGTCTGGACTGGGGGTGTCAGAATAGTAAACTATCATCATCGGCGGACTCCAAGACTATGAAGATACAAGATTGAAGACTTGTCCGTGTTGGATGGGACTTTCCTTGGCGTGGAAGGCAAGCTTGGCAATGTACTGGATATGTAGATCTCCTACCATTGTAGCCGACTCTGTGTAGCCTAGCCCTCTCCGGTTGTCTATATAAGCCGGAGGTTTTGATCCATAGGGCCGAACAACAATCATACCATAGGCTAGATTCTGGGTTTAGCCTCCTTGATCTCGTGGTAGATCCACTCTTGTACTACCCATATCATCAATATCAATAAGCAGAGGTAGGGTTTTACCTCCATCGAGAGGGCCGAACCTGGTAAAACTGTCGTGTCCCTTGTCTCCTGTTACCATCCGGCTTAGATGCACATTTGGGACCCCCTACCCAAGATCCTTGGGTTTGACACCGACATGGCGCCTTCCTCTCCCACCATACACCTCTCTCTCTAAGAAGCTCGTGAGCTCTACCGAACTCTCTGCTGCATCCACCCTGCGCCCGTTGTGCTCTTGGATCTTCATCAACCTCTCCCTCCTCCTTCTTTGGATCAAGGTGGGGAGGCGTCATCCGCTCCGTCACGTGTGTTGAGCGGAGTCTTGTCCTTCGACACTTGGTCATGGGTGATTTGGATCACGATGAGTCTGACTCCCTCAACCCGTTCTCTTGAGCGCTTCATTTCGCGATCTACAAGGGTATGTAGATGCACTCCTATCACTCGTTGCAAGATGAACTCATAGATGGATCTTGGTTTTACCGTGGAAATTTTTATTTTCTTAGCGTTCCCCAACATTGAATGCCGTCTTTGACGCGGGAGGATCGGCGGAAGAGCATGACCTGGACCACGACGACAAACTTGATTTTCTTGCTTATCATATTCTTGGCGCAGATTCTGAGTCCAGTGTCAGCTCATTGGCTCACCTAGGCCTAAACCCTTCCTTTTCGAGGTAAGCGCGTAGGGATGCGGATCGAAATTCAGGCCGCCCGCCCGGTTAGAGTCGCCTGCTCGGTGATATAGAACCGCCCGATTGCCACACGAGGAGTCTGGACTAGGGGGTGTCGAATAGCCGGACTATCATCATCGGCGGACTCCAAGACTATGAAGATACAAGATTGAAGACTTCGTCCCGTGTCAGGATGGGACTTTCCTTGAGTGTGGAAGGCAAGCTTGGCAATAGGGATATGTAGATCTCCTACCATTGTAACCCGACTCTGTGTAACCCTAGCCCTCTCCGGTGTCTATATTAACCCGGAGGGTTTTAGTCCATAGGACGAACGAACATTACAACAATCATACCATAGGCTTGCTTCGGGGTTTAGCCTCCTTGATCTCGTGGTACATCCACTCTTGTACTACCCATATCATCAATATCAATCAGCGGGAGTAGGGTTTTACCTCCGTCGAGAGGGCGAACACAGGTAAAAACATCGTGTCCCTTGTCTCTGTTACCATCCGCCTAGGCGCACAGTTCGGGACCCCCTACCGAGATTCGCGGTTTGGACACCGACAAAGGTGCTTTCATTGAGAAGTTCCTCTGTGCCGTCCACGATCGGGGAAGGATGCCTCTTCCGTCTTTAAAGATGGTACCATCACCAAAAGGAGCTTTGGCCGCCGGCCAAACTATCGGCTAAGCGGTTTTCTCATGACTGCCCGTTCGACCACTTGACGATGACCTCTCGGGTCGCCGAAAGCAATATTCACGTCGACTCGGAATTGGCCAGAACGGTACGGATCAATGGAGCTCTCTTCGTAAGCGAGCTCTTGGATCGCATCGCCATGCCGCAGGAGTCACTACGGACTACAGCCAGATTGGGCTTAAAACCGATCAGGAGAGATTAACTCTTCCGGGTTACCCACCACGTTGCGGCGGTAGAGGAACAGCGGCGGCTCCTCTTACGTATTAAAAACTGGTTATGTCCGGACTCCGAGCCCTCCATGCGGATTTCCGGCGGAGGGATGGGCGTCGATCAAGCTGCGAACCTAAAGTTAGGCATCGGACCCGGACTTCGTTGGACAACGTCCGACAATCCAAGCTTCAAATTCGGAAACTTTCCGGTATGAGCCTCGAGATGGGTAGGGTTCGGACTCAATCCCACCACCCACCCAAACATATCGACCTATCTCAAATCCAGCAGAGCACGCTGAAGCGATACACCATTCTTGGGCGATTCCTCACAGTTACGGAGCGGGATAAAAAAAAGGAGCCCGTGAGAAGCACTAATTTCAATTTTACGCAATAATTGCATGGACAAAGGAAATTTAGAGCGTGAAAGTGAAATCGTCATTGAAATTACGATTCGCCGACACTGGCGTCCATAATCTTGTAAATCTTTATGCGATGGATAGTTTCGACGAAGCGAAACTAAGTTTTGGGACAATCGGCTCGAATACAACCCTAGTCCGAAACAAAAGGGTGCATCATACTCGGGCACGGTACAAAAACCAAAAAGCAAAAACCCCATAAAGGGCACAAAACGTCTCTTTGGAGGGATGGCTCGGCGGACCTGTAAATTCCGCAGTACAGAAAAGCCACTCCAACACAGCCTTGAGCATGTTGGATCTGACGCAGTGGCCAAAAAGTGGCGAAGAGCTTCTAGCCCGAAGAACCACTCTATGAGTACCGATGCAGTGTCAGATCTTGAGACTTTTCGCATCAAATAATATCTGAAATGAACAATCCAGCCTACCTCGAGAAGTCTACCAAGTAGCAACAACAAATCCATGGGCGACACGGCCATCACCTTCAGCGCCCGGCAGAACCTAAATTTGAACAGCCAGAGCACCGGTACGCATTGGTCCTCGGTCCAATAGTGGGCGGCTTCGTCTTACCAAGGTACTCATGGATGGCGGGAGGCAGGTTAAACCTCATCTCTGAGGAAACTCTTGAAAAAATGGAAATAGGCTGGAGCAGCATTGAGCGGAAGCAGCACAACCTTTAGAGGAATAATCCCTAGCCGGGAAGCCGCTGCAGGGAAAAATCACACTTGATGTGGTGTTAAACTCGCCCGGACAATTACTGGTCGAGGAGGTCACGTTCCAGTGGCCCGTTGATGGCGGATATCACGCTATATTGGGGCGAGAGGCATTCACAATTTTTCAAGCCATACCCCATTCACGGGTACATGAAGCTTAAGATGCGGGCCCGGTGGAATAATCACTCTTGTCGTTGGTCCGGACCCACGGCACTCCGGCAAAACAAGACGGCCGCACTAGCCCTAGAGGCACTATCCAAAGCCTTAGTGGCGAGAGGAGCTCATGGCTACGCTCCACGGTGAATAGGGATGATGTGATACTCGATAAGAAGGTCCAAGTCCACCTCTTTTAAACCAGCGAGACGAAATAGTCAAATTCGAAGTCCATCCAGCGGACCCAACAAAGGCGGCCTCCATTGGGACACGGTTAAACCACGATGTAGGCGCGCCTTGCGAAATTCCTTTGGGAGAATGGGACATCTTACTTTGGCACCCCTCGGATATGCGAGAATCCCAGCATGATTAGCGAACACAAGCCTAAACATCCTAAAAGGATTCAAGCCAGTCAAAGCAGGCTCTTGGCGATTTTAGAACCCAAAAGGCGAGGCGGTGGGAGAAGAGCTAGCCAAACTATTAGAAGCGGATTCATCGAGAGACATCAAACATCCGAAGAGGCTAGCAAACACGATAATGGTACCAAGAAGAACAAATCTTGGCGCCTATGTAGCCGATTTTAAAGACCTCAATAAAGGCTTGTCCAAGGATCCTTTCCCCTTCCGCATCGATCAAATAATCGATGCTCTTTGCGAACACGATTCATTGTGCTTCCTCGAGACACACTCGGTTAACATCAAATCAAGATGGCGGAAGCGGAGACAAGCCTGACAACATTCATTACCCCCATATGGACCATTACGCTTCAACACGATGCCCTTGGACTCAAGAATGCGGTATAACATATCGGTACGCGCCATTGAGACATATGCAGCTACCGGATCGGCAAAGCGGTAGAGTCATCGTGAGCGATGTGGCCGTCAAGACCAAACACATCGAAACTCTAGTAGGCGATTTGAGGCTCACACTCGATAACCTCAAGGCATATGACATAAAGCTGAACCGGAAAAATGTGTTTGACGTACCAGCGGCGAGCTCACAGGCTTCATTGTGTCCATTAGAGGAATTGAGGCAAACCCAGCCAAGATCAGAACTCTGTCACATTGGATATTCAAAAGACCTCGGACAAATACAAAAATTATTGTTGGATGCGTGGCGCTAAAGCCGCTTCATCTCCCGTTTGGGAGAAAAGGCACTGCCCTATATCGCCTCCTCGGGTGCACCGAACACTTGAGTGGGCGCATGCTTTTATTTTCGGACTCGAAGAAATAAAAGCCATATGGCAACAAATCCGGTCCTCGCTGCGCCCTAACGAGGCGAACCAATGTTATTATATATCGCGACAACACATCAAGTTGTAAGCCTTGATTGCTTTCGCCGTCGAGCGAGATCTGAAGGGCATAAATTCCCTCTTCAAAAACCGATTATACTCGTATCCCTTGTCTTAACTCCCTGCAAGTCCGGTACCGCATTATCAAAAAGGCGGCTGCAGCGGTGTTCGCAGCATCACAGGAAGCTCCGACACTACTCTCAAGAGTGTTCGATATGAGTGGCCCTTGAAGTTCCCTCAACGACATTATAAACAACGCGATCTGGCCAGGCACGATTGCAAAATGGGCCATTGAGCTCTTACCATTCGACATAACTTATAAACCTCGGCGAGCTATAAAATCGCAAGTCTTGGCTGACTTCGCCAGCTGAATGGACTGAAGCCGAACTCCCTAAAAATCGTGGCGCATACTCAATGGATTATGCATTTCGGCGGCTCCAAAATGTTGGCGGTTTGGGGCTAACATCGTATTGGCGTCCCAACGGAACGACATAGTCCAATCACGTACTTGAGATAATGTACACGGACTCCAACAATGCGGCTGAATCTGAGGCCCTCCTACATGGTCTCCGGATGGCAATCTCGGTGGGTATTCAGCGCCCTAGAGGTCGCGAGGATTCAAACCTTGCAATATCCCAAATGTGCGGAGACTTTGGCCTTGAGGATCCGAAAATGGCAGCCTATCGTATATTTGTCCTAAAAATGTCATTTCGGTTGAAGGACTCGAATTCCACCGCGTGGCATGGGATAATAACCAAGCAGTAAGCGTGTTAGCGCATCGCAGTAAAGCAGCGACCTTGTACCTCAAACATCTTCTGGAGCAGCTCTTTAAGCCATCCGTACTATGGGAAGAGGAGCAGGAAATATCAACACGGAAGCAACCGCACGCAACCGCAGAACAATCGACATAATCGGTGGTTCGGCCGATGAAATAACACCGCCACCCATTACGAAATAATGAAATAATTGCCCGTGGGCAGAACCATTCCTAGCCTACTTAATTAGGCAGGAACTTCCCGAGACCAAAATGAGGCCCGCTGCATAGTTAGGTGATCTAAAGCCTACAAGGTCCATGAGGAGAACTTTATAAGAAAACCACAATAGGAGTCCTTCAAAGGTGCATCTCCGAAGGAAAAGCGAAACCTTACGCTGAAATTCACGCCCGGACTAAGCGGACACCACGCGCCGGCCCGGGCCCTCGTAGGCAAGGCCTTCCGTACAGATTTTATTGGCCCGGCGGCCCAGGCGGATCTTTCGAGGACTTAGTCAAAGATCGTCGGTTATCGGCTCTTTGCTAATCGAGCCATATGCCACCCACCGCCCTCAAAACTATACCCATTACGGCGTTCCGCGATGCAGGGCTTGACATGGTTGGACCCCTTAAAGGGGAACCCACAAGAAAAAATGCGTATTGGTCATGGTGGACAAATTCACCAAATGGATAGAACCAAGCCGATTAAAAGCAGTGATCCGGACCATGATAGACTTCATATCCGGGGTAGTACACGTTATAGGCGTCCCCATAGCATCATTACCGATAGCAGCCGCGAACTTCACGGCCAGCGAGGTTAAACTCTGGTGCGAAAATATGGGCATTAAGCTCGATTATGCTTGAGTCTATCATCCTCAAACCAGCGTTCAAGTTGAGCGAGCAAATGGTCTAATAATGGCGGCATCAAGCCCGGACTAGTGCGGTCCCTTACGGAATCTAACCTGCGCCTTGCTTTGGTAGGAGCTTGACTCCGTACTCACGGGGAGATCACGGACCACGTAAACCGTACTACTGGATTCACACCATTCTTTATGGTATCTGGTAGCGAAGGCAGTTTTGCCTGCGACATAATTCATGACTCACCTCGAGTGCGCATGTGCGAAGAAAGAAAGCCGAGTTGGATCGGCGGGGACAGCTTGGATGCATTAGAGGAGGGCGCGGACGTGGCAAAGGCTCGTTCCGCATTCTATCCGGACAGGCTCGAAGATATCAAAGCGAGAAAATACAGGCTAAAACATACAATGTTGGCGGACTGTTTATCACGCCTGCCGGACAGAGAAAAAAGGACAAACTTCGAGCCCAAATGGGAAGGTCCCTTCATCATCGACCAAGTCGACCGTGGAGCATACCATCTACGAAACACATCGGACCAACCGACTTCAGGCGAACCCATGGAATGCAGCCCTCCTCCGAAGATTCTCGCCTAGCGCCCGGACTCGAGTTCGTCTCCTTCCCCGTCCACATTTTATACTTGATTGCCTTTTATCTCTCTTTTTCCCACCTTTTCATAAAGCCACGGAGGGCGATTTGCGCATTGTTGCTGCAGACTTGATGTGCTACCGCACTCATTATACAGGGGCTTCTTTAACGAGAAGCTTACTTATAGGGGCTTCATGCCCAACATATATTCAAACTTCATGTACCTTTTATTCACCATTATATGCATCGATATGACTTAAGTTTTGGCCAAGGTGGGTTGCTGGCTCCTGTGCCCTCCGTTCCCGATTGTTAGGCTAGGAGGTAAGGGAGCACCTCTGCGATTATTCTTGTCGGGTCAGCGGATGTGTACCTCGGTGGGTGAAGAAAGCAGCTAAGCGTTCTTAAGGGAATATTACAGCCGGTGACTTGAAAGATGATTTTTACCTATTTATTTATCTGCCCCAGGATTTCTTCTTGCTCTTTTCGCATCCGGACATGCACTTTAGGGCATGCCTCCCGAGAAAGGAACCCATACAGAACTATTCTCCTTGGAAGATGTTTCTTACTAACCATGTAATATAAAATAACTAGTTGGGCACTTATGCGATAAAGCACTAATGACCCTATGCAGGTCTCCATGCATGCCCTGTTTTTTCTTAGCGAGAAGGTATTCGGACACTCTCTGGACTCTAGGGTCCCGGTCCGAAGCGAATCGGCAAAGACAAGCGATCTACAATCCGGCTAGAAAGGCATTTTACATGTCATTTTAAATTCATCGTCAGATTAGTGGCTTATACTCCTCCTCAATCCCGTCTAACAGGCTGTCTAATTTCTGATCCGTTAGGAATACTTAGCGGCCAACTCTACTTGGTATTACACTAAGCTTCAGAGGATCTCCTTCCCATGAGGCCCCACGGAGTCCGACCTCGGCCATGTGGTTTGGATCCGCCTTCTTGTAGCGTCTTCACCATGGCCCGAGGCCTCCTGGCACCTTGATAGCAGGCGATATCTTCCATAAGCGGGCTGCCGTACTCACTGACTTCTCTGCAAGCTCTCCAAGGCCCTCGGGTAGAGGAGGCGGGCCATAAGGCACTGGGCAGCGCCACTCGCCGCTTTCGCCGAGCAGCGTTCGGCGGTTGCACCAGCTTCGGGAAGTTGAGTCACCCGTTGGCAACCGGGTATTTCCTCCATGAGGCGACACATGAAACACACCTACGAGATATAATTACATCCAATTGACTTCCTCGCGAACTCTTCTTTTCAAAGAGTTTGCTCAAGCACTACTAGATCATGCCTTGTGAAGCCGCTAATTCTCCTTACGGGCAGACGACTCGGCCCGAACACCCTTTAGCTCTTCTCCCGGTGGGTGTGGGCATCTGGAGTTTGTTCCTCTCTTGCTGCACCTTCATAAGCACCCTCTAATCGGCCTTGAGCTGGCGTAGTAGGCTGTTGCTTGTCGGATCAGAGTCGTGACATCTTGTCTATCCTTGTCAGAGACTTATAAGCGCCGCACACGCTTATCTTTTTGAAATAATGTGTTACCCGGAGTCTCATGTCTCCTCTTGCGGCGGCTAGTGCGGCCTCAAGTTGGGCCTTGCACTCTTGTAGCTCACAGGACAATTGGGTATTCTTCTCTGTAAGATCCTGCATTATATGATCCTTAAATCCGTTATTTTAACTACTTTAAGTCTCGGAACTCTTTTGGCATATACAACTATTATAATCCCTTACCCGTATGTCTTTTACATACTGCTCCGTGTTTCTGGTTAAACCATCTTGAGCACGCACATAGGTCTTGCAGCTCCCACGTTAAAGGCATTCAGCGCCTCACGGGGAGAAACCGCAGCGTCCCGCGAACTGTCCGTGAAGCCTATGATTCATAAGCGCTCTCCACCTTAGACCTGGTGGCGGACAGCACTGCGGCATCCTCTGTTGGAGGATGTCGACTCGCGCCTTGCGCTCCTCCCCCCCTCCGGACCCGGTGTTGGAGCTGGCTGGCGGAGGCTTGGTTGGCAACCTCTCTGCAGGCACGATCGGCGAGTGCTGCTTTCTCTGGAAAAAGTCATGGCGTTAATACACCTCAGGAATCCTTTTCTGAGATAACGATCGCGAGCTATACCGTTGCGGTGGCGTTTCGATTCCGCGCACCCTCTTCGCGTTAGGGGCGGACTGATCCTTGTTGGTCCGCCGCGAGTTGACTCCCGCCTTGAAGGCACCTCCTGCAAGACACCATTGTATACGGTGGTCGAGAAATCATAAGGATGAAGTAATAGTGTCGAGGACTCGGTCATATTTACAGGAAGCGGAGTTAGGCGGAGTAGTCAGCCATGATGGCGACTAGAGCATTGTCCATGCTGAGTTGGTGGAACACCCGTCAATTAGCTCCACCTTTATGTCGGATCCTCTTCGGAGGCGGATCGAGGATCTTCCGGATCCTCGGGTTGTGGGCGGACTATGTATGCTCTCCACATTACAGCGCGGTTCTGCGTCAAAACCATAAATGAGTACTTAACTTTGAAAGCATGGGTCGGATAAATAAGCGTCCGCTTACCCATCTCGAGGGTTATTCATGGAGAACCCATTCAATGGGCTCGTCTGGAGGAAGTCCTCCTTCTCCCCCTTGTACAGGCGGACAAGATCTTTACGAGATCATGGCCAATCACATTTACTTCTGACCATGGCGGGTGGCGTCATTATCCCGTTGAAATCCCACATGGGGTGGCCCCTATATTGGGCGGCTGCACCCTGGCATGATGCATGTGGCCATGGCGCGATCATGGTTAATCCGGAATGGGCGGCAACCTAATCCGGCCCATCAAGTAATGGGCGCTCTGTCTTCCTCTGTTGAGGGCTACAGTAGGCGCCAACTTGCGCTTCTTCGAGAGAGCCTTGTTGAACTCGGGAGGCCGATCTGAACTAGGTCCGCGGTGAGGCGTCTTCCACATAAAACCATTACGAGGCCAGTCTTGGACGCCTTATTTGGGGTTCGGATAGATATCCGGTCCGCGATCGCCATATTTAGCTCCGCCCACTTGATATATTGACCCCTCGTGAGAGCGAGTGCGGTGAAATAACCTCTTCCACAAGCAAAAATGGGGCTCGATGCCCGGGAATAGCTCGCAAAGAGCTTCGTAACCCTTGATATCACGAGAATAAGCGGGCGTGAGGTGATGAAATTGGAGTCCGTATAGAACTCCGGAGCCCCGGGAAAGCGGATGAATGGGAAAGCCGAGCCCCTTGTTAGATAAGGGAATGAGCACACCGCTCCCCTTTGGAGGGACTAGGGGTGGCCTCCGCTTGCTTTCCACCTTTGTAAGGTATCCCTCCGCGGAGGCGTCACCAACTCGTTGTGCGGAGCAGAACATCTCCTCCAATCTCTGGCGGAGGCTGGGAGGCGAGAGGAGGCAGCGTCGACAGTCCATGATGGAATGGATTTTTTGGTCGACGCTCCGATGAGTACTCGCGGAAGGAAGATGGTGTGATTTGGATCTCGATTCTTGCCTCTCTTATAGGCAGGTTATTTGCGCTAGCTAGGGGTAAAATATAAAGATCGCTGGCCTTTCGCATTAGATGCGGCAGCGTGGAAGAGGCCATTATTGGGCGTGGAAGCCAAGGGCGCAACATTTGTAAGAGGCCGGACACTATTTGGCAAGCACATGGAATTTGAAGGAGAACCCGCCTTGCAACGCCGAAGACAATATATCTCGCTGGACTCGTGCGTCATTGAAGCTTTGGTTCGGGGCTACTAAGGGAGTCTGGACTAGAGGGTGTCCAGATAACGGACTATCATCATCGGCGGGACTCCAAGACTGTGAAGATACAAGATTGAAGACTTCGTCCGTGTCCGGATGGGACTTTCCTTGGCGTGGAAGGCAAGCTTAATGTACGGATATGTAGATCTCCTACCATTATGGCGACTCTGTGTAACCCTAGCCCTCTCGGTGTCTATATAAACCGGAGGGTTTTAGTCCATAGAGACGAACAACCATTACAACAATCATACCATAGGCTAGCTTCTAGGGTTTAGCCTCCTTGATCTCGTGGTAGATCCACTCTTGTACTACCCATATCATCAATATCAATCAAGTAGGAGTAGGGTTTTACCTCCATCGAGAGGCGAACACTGGTAAAAAGCTGTCGTGTCCCTTGTCTCCTGTTACCATCCGCC
>JAHHZJ010010078.1:0-35000 GCA_021437245.1 Aegilops speltoides
CTTGACCGTGCATTGCCCTTTCTCACCTTGAGAGTTGGTGCAAACTTGCAGTGCATCAAACCCGTGATACGATACACTCTATCACACATAAAGCTCCTTATATCTTCCTCAAAACAGCCACCATACCTACCTATTATGGCATTTCCATAGCCATTCCGAGATATATTGCCATGCAACTTTCCACTGTTCCATTTTTCATCATCTTCACATACTTTACTTTTGTCATATTGCCATTGCATGATCATGTAGTTGACATCGTGTTTGTGGCAAAGCCACCATGCATTATTTTTCATACATGTCGCTCTTGATTCATTGCACCATCCCGGTACACCGCCGGAGGCATTCATATAGAGTCATATCTTGTTCTAGTTTCGAGTTGTAATTCATATGTCGTAATCAATGAAAGTGAGATGATCATCATTATTAGAGCATTGCCCAAAAAGAAAAGAAAAAAGAAAAAAAGGAAGAAAGGCCAAAAGAAAAAAAAACCCAAAAGAAAAAAAAAGAAAAAAAAAGAAAAAGAAAGAAAAAAAGAAAAAAAATAAAAAGGCAATGTTACTATCTCTTTTTCCACACTTGTGCTTCAAAGTAGCACCTTGTTCTTCATGTAGTGAGTCTCATATATTGTGCTTCAAGGTCGCACCATGTTTTTCATATAGTGAGTCTCAGAAGTTGTTTTTTTCATACTAGTGGGAATTTTTCATTATAGAACTTGGCTTGTATATTCCTACGATGGGCTTCCTCAAATGCCCTAGGTCTTCGTGAGCAAGCAAGTTGGATGCACACCCACTAGTTTTCTTTTGTTGAGCATTCGTTTATAGCTCTAGTGCATCCGTTGCATGGCAATCCCTACTCCTCATGTTGACGTCAATTGATGGGCATCTCCATAGCCCGTTGATTATCCTCGTCAATGTGAGACTTTCTCCTTTGTTGTCTTCTCCACACAATCCCCATCATCATATTCTATTCCACCCATAGTGATATATCCATGGCTCACGCTCATGTATTGCGTGAAGGTTGAAAAAGTTTGAGATTATTCAAGTATGAAACAATTGCTTGGCTTGTCATCGGGGGTATAGAAGTTGGGAACATCTTTGTGTGACGAAAATGAAGCATAGCCTAACTATATGATTTTGTAGGGATGAACTTTCTTTTGCCATGTTATTTTGAGAAGACATGATTACTTTGATTAGTATGCTTGAAGTGTTACTATTTCTTTTATCAATATGAACTTTTATTTTGAATCATTTGGATCTGAACATTCATGCCACGATAAAGAATTATGCTAGGTAGCATTCCACATCAAAAATTTTGTTTTTATCCTTTACCTACTCGAGGACGAGCAGGAATTAAGCTTGGGGATGCTTGATACATCTCCAACGTATCTATAATTTTTGATTGTTCCATGCTATTATATTACCCCTTTTGGATGTTTATGGGATTTATTTTACACATTTATATCATTTTGGGACTAACCTACTAACGGAGGCCCGCTGTATTGCTGTTTTTTGCCTATTTCAGTATTTTGAAGAAATGGAATATCAAGCGGAGTCAGACGGAATGAAACCTTCGGGAGCATGATTTTTGGAGCGAACGTGATCGAGAGGACTTGGAGTGCAAGTCAAGAAGCGCGAGGCAGCCACGAGATAGGAGGCACCCCTATAGGCGCCCTGTCTCGTGGGCCCCTCGAGCGACCAACGACGTACTTCTTCCTCCTATATAAGCTTCTTGCCGAAAACATCCAAGGAGCCAACAAAACACAATTTCCACCGTCGTAACCTTCTATATCCGCGAGATCCCATCTTGGAGCCTTCGCTGGCGCTCCGCCGGAGGGGGAATCAACCACGGAGGGCTTCTACATCAACATCCTTGCCCCTCCGATGAGTTGTGAGTAGTTTACCACAGACCTCTACGGGTCCATAGTTATTAGCTATGGCTTCTTCTCTCTTTTTGGATCTCAATACAATGTTCTCCCCCTCTCTTGTGGAGATCTATTCGATGTAAACTCTTTTTGCGGTGTGTTTGTCGAGATCCGATGAATTGTGGGTTTATGATCAAGTTTATCTATGAATAATATTTGAATCTTCTCTGAATTCTTTTATGTATGATTGAGTTATCTTTGCAAGTCTCTTGAATTATCAGTTTGATTTGGCCTACTAGATTGATCTTTCTTGGGGGGAAAAAAACCCCAAATTTCCCCCTTCCCCCGGGGGGGGGGGGGCCCCCCAAAAGGGCCGGGGGAAAGGGCCCCTTTTTCCCCCCAATTTGGGGCCCCCCTTTTGGGGGGGTTCCCTCCCTTTTTTCCCCCCCCCCCCCCCCTTTTCCCCCCCCCCCGGGAAAATTTTTTTTTCTCCCCCCCCAAAGGTGGGGGGTTTTTTTGGGGGGGGGGGGCCCCACCGGGCCCCCAAAAGCCCGGGGGGGGGGAAAAAGGGCGAGGGGGGGGGGGAAAAAGGGGGGGGGCCCCCCCCAAAAAAACCCCCCCCTTTAAAACCCAAAAAAAAAAATTTGGGGAAACAAGGGTTCCCCGGGCCGGAAAAAGGGGGAAATTTTTTTTGTTTCCCAAAACCCTTCCCAAAAAACCCCCCAAAAGGGGGGGTTTTGGGGGTTTGGGGGCCCGGGAAAAGGAAAGGGGGTTTTTTCCCCGGGGGTTAAAAAGGGCCCCCCTTTTTTTCCCCCAAAAAATTTTTGGCCCCTTTAAAAAAATTTTAAATTTTTTTTTGGGGGGGGGAAAAAAAAATTTTAAACCCCCAAGGGGCCTTTTTTAAAAAACCCCTTTTTTTTGGCCACCTTTTAAAAAAAAAAACCCCCAATTTTTCCCCCCCGGGCCCCGGGGAAAAAGGTTTGGGGCCCCCAAAAGGGCCCCAAAAAAAAAAAAAAAAAAACCCCCCCTTTTTTTCCCAAAAGGGGGGGAAAAACCCCCCCCCCCAAAAAAAAAACCCCCTTTTAAAAAAAAAAGGGGGAAAAACAAAAAATTTGAAAAAAAAATTTTGGGGGGGCAAAAAAAATTTTTTTTTTCCCTTTAAAAAAATTTTTTTTCCCCCCAAAGGCTAAATTTTGGTTGGCCAAATTTTTCCCCCAATTTTGGTTTTGAGTTTTTTTTTTTATTCCCCCCCGGGGGGGGGGGAAAAAACCGGGGCCCTTTTTTTCCCCCCCTTTTTTTTCGGGGAAAAAATTTAAAGGGGCCCAAAAAAA
Source organism: Aegilops speltoides (assembly GCA_021437245.1). Taxonomy (NCBI): domain Eukaryota; kingdom Viridiplantae; phylum Streptophyta; class Magnoliopsida; order Poales; family Poaceae; genus Aegilops; species Aegilops speltoides. Next base: position 3,193 of record JAHHZJ010010078.1, read on the forward strand.
AAAGGGGGGGGGGGGAAACCCCCAAAAAAAAACCCCCCCCCCAAAAAAAGGGGGTAAAAAATTTTGGGCCAAATTTTAAAAAATTTTTTTTTATTTTTAAAAGGGAAAATTTTTAACCTTTAAAACCAACAAGTTTTTGGAAGGGAAAAAAATTCCCCCAAAAAACAAAAAATTTTTAAAAAGGAAGGATGGTTCTAGATATATGTTATAAAATCTTATATAATGGGATGGAGGGGTGTTGTACAATCATTTTGCAATTTAAACAGCTTTAATATTAACGTGGTGCTTTTAGGTACACTTGTCATTGCCAAAGATCCACCGACCCTTTCTACTTATGGGGCAATGAGATATTCATGAACCACATCAAGTGAGGAAATTGATAAAGATTGTTATTAAAATGGGTGAAGGATGCCCATCGAACTATATGTCTACACTTGATGCAAGACAATAGTGAACTGCGGGGATGGTAAGTAAGAACACTGTAGCCTTCTTTTCTTGCCTATAATGAGTTGTGTTAGATGACAATGTCGAATCATTGTGGATCTGAAGCAATTAAGTGGGGAATCGCGGGGCATCGGATCCTCCTCGGTGAAGGGTTGGGGGGTTAGGTGCGATGGTGATCCGGTGGCTTGGTGGCTGGATGGATGGGCCGGTGTGTCTTTGGCGGTGGTGTGGAGATGGATCGGTCTTTGGTGGATCTTTGGTGATGGCGGGTGGCGGCCCAACCCGGCAGTGGTGGAGAAGGTGGGGTGAGGAGATGGAGATATGCCGGGCCCAATTTGGGAATGGAGGCGGCCTAGGGATTTTGATCCCTCCGATCGCCACTTTTACTCTTTGGTTCTCTTCTCAACTTTCTACACAAGAAGATCCTCCACTTCTTTATCTAGCCCAAGTTACTTCTTTTCATCTCACGGGTCTCTTCTTCTTCTCTTCTCTTCTTCACTCTTCTCGATAGCCGCATGGCGGAATCTTGGCGATTATTAGTGCCTTTGCCACATTTAAAAAATAGACCATAGACTAGTAAATGATCTTTTTGTGTTATCATTCAAATATGCACAAGTTCATAGCAAGAATTGATGGTGAATCACAATATATGGTATATTTGAGTGCCAAATTATATAAGTGAAATGTGCATCAAAGGTATACACAAGAGGAGAATTCTAGCATAAATCCGGACTGAAAAAGCTATGTCGGGCTACCTATTCCCAACTCCAAATGAGCTAAAACTTTACTATTTATGAAATAAATAAAAATCTGGAGCAAATAAGGCGGAGGGCCACCACAGTGAGCACAAGACACCGGGGCATGCAAGGGCCCAAGCGCACCAAGTGGGTTGTGCTCAACCAGGCCCCTCCGGTGCCCTTTACAGTACATAAGTCATTTTGACCTAGAAAAAAAAAGGAGAGGACTTTGGGAAGCGCCACCGTCTCGAGGAAACCGGGTAAAGCTCTTTTGCCCTCCGGTGGAGCGATTCCAGGGGAAACTTCCCTCCGGAGGAAAATCATCGTCATCATCATCACCAACAACTGTCCCATCTTGGGGAGGGCTATCTTCATCAACATCTTCAACAACACCAACTCCTCTCAAACCCTAGTTCATCTCTTGTGTTCAATCTTTGTACCGGAACTATAGATTGGTGCTTGTGGGTTACTAGTAGTGTTGATTACTATACGGTTTATTTGGTGGAAGATTATATGTTCAGATCCATCATGTTATTTAATACCCCTCTGATCTTGAGCATGTTTATCATTTGTGAGTATTTACTTTTGTTCTTGAGGTCATGGGAGATATCAAGTTGCAAGTAATCATGTGAACTTGATATGTGTTGATATTTTGATGATATGTATGTTGTGATTCCCTGGTGGTGTCATGTGGCGTCGACTACATGGCACTTCACCATATTTGGCCTAAGGGAATGCATTGTGGAGTAGTTATTAGATGATGGGTTGCGAGTGACACAAGCTTAAACCCTAGTTTTGTGCTATTCTATAAGGGACCGATTTGGATCCAAAAGTTTAATGCTATGGTTAGAATTTAGTTTTAATACTTTTCTCGTAATTGCGGATGCTTGAGGGGTTAATCATAAGTAGGGGTTTTTTAAAGTAAAACGACACCTAAGCACGGTCCACCCAAAAATTATCAAAGTAAAACCAACCAAACCAACATGGTGAAAGTGACTAGATGAAATTCCGTTACCCTCAAGAACACTTTGCTTATCATAAGAGACCGTTTTGGCCTGTCCTTTGCCTCAAAAGGATTGGGCTTTGCTGCACTTTTTTACTACTACCGTTACTTGCTCGTTACAAATTATCTTGCTATCAAACTACTCGCTACTTACAATTTCAGCACTTGAGACATTACCTTGTTGAAAACCACTTGTCTTTCATACGCTCCTTGTTGGGTTCGACACTCTTACTTATTGAAAAGTCTACAATTAACCCCTATACTTGTGGGTCATCCTAGCGAAGATAAGTTGTGATGGGGTGGTGACATTCAATGGAAAGATTGGTACTTGGCATTTGTCGAGAAAGAGTGAGGCTGTTAGAATGACTTAAAAAGCAGTATGGGGACTAAGAACTAAAATCGAAAGTGGCGAAATGTCTACAAAGATTATCTCATCAACAAAGTGATCCTGCGATTCAAGATAAGTGGCCCAACAAAGATGACGGAACAAATCTTCATCCAACGGGATAATGCCAAACCACATGTCCTTCCTAATGATGAAGGTTTTCGAAAGTTGTGGCACAAATCGACCTGGACATTCAATTGTTACAACAACAACCGGAGTTTAATGTTTAGACCTTTTCTCCAAACTTTCTCTAGTCCACGACATTCCAAGTCACCTAGAAATGTCTCTGAGAGATGTCTCCGGTCCCTAAGGGTTGAGAGGAATTTCAATAACAATTTCTATAACTAGCATTTTTAGTCACATTTGTTGCTCAATACACAAATTTTATAAGATTTGTGTATGAACTAACAATTTTGTTGCTCGAATAACTAGCAATAACAATTAACAAAATGGTGGCCCGAATGATACTAACATGAACAATGGAGTACAGTAACATGAAGGTTAGCCAAATATCTTGATCAAGTTAACAATGGGGTAATAAAATGAACAATGGAATACATAAATGGTAAATGTCCATAAATTTTGTCGTGATTTCGGGAACTCTGGATGACCAAAGAGCATGCTCCTTGTTTGAGATTATATATGCTCCAAGTTGTAGCACCCTCTTCAAGCAATTGCATTGAAATTAATATTTGGTTTCTTTAGAAGATAAATGCAAATGAATGTTAATTGTTAGTGATGCAAAGGAAGAGGGTGTAGTTGTGATGGGAGCATCCACTATACAAAGAGACCTTGTTTGCAAGTGTGACCAAATCATCCAATTGATGGAAGAAGTTGCACCTTCAAGAAATGTTGACCACGTTGGAATAGACAATATCGAAGATCATAGCATCTAAAAAGATTCAATTTCATCCTTATCGATCCCTCCAAGAAATTCTTGCATCAATGTTGTGGTCGACATTGTAGATTGATTCCGGCACTTTGTGAATAGCATGAACAAAGGAAAGAATCAATATACTCCTTGAGTTTCAACGCCTAAAATTTGTTTGCATGAACAAAAAATCTTTTGCATTAAACTTGATTCGTGGATAGTATGACAAAATCTTCGTTTGCGAATGATCTCTTTTAAGCGAACTTCGGTTTCATCTGGTAAATTTTTTGCAACAACTGTTTAGTAAATCTTCTGGAAGAGGAACATTGCAAGTTTCATTGGAACATAATTTCATTGCAAGTTTAGCTTTCATTAAAACTTGCAATGTTTTGAAGCCCAAGTTCATCTAGAAAAGAAGCTAAACCATCTATTCCTAAAACTTGCAATGTTCCTAAAAAATCTAAACCATCTAGCACTCCATCACTTTAATCTTACTTTTTGTTGGACTTTTGTTAAATCTATAGAAAATCATGTAGCAAAATCTTACATTTGGCTCAATCAACCCAAGGCCAGGCGGGGGAACGAGGGAGGAAAATTTGGGGAAGCTGGGCGGGTGCTTTCGTGGAGGGCAGGGTTGCATAAAAATGCCACAACAACAATGAAGTTTTGGATGGAGGGAATAATTTTATCCATTTTATCTAATACTCTAACAAGATTTTATCCCAATTTTCGATATAATTGATGTCTACTTAGGCGGCCTTGAACATATTGTCTTGCCATTTATATTCTTATTGGTTGTTGAAGATTGTTCATTCTCGGTGATCTGACTGCATTTACATGTTCTTTGTTGGACACACCAAGCTCCTTGAATCTATTGGAAACAAGGATGGGCAAGAAAGGCATTTCTTTTCTGAAATTAACTTGATGTGGTTCAAAATGTACACTAGGTACTTGTGCTTTACAAACAAGTTAACAACTCTCAGTGGCATCAGTGACAAAATACAAAAAATAAAAATTTCTCCTTGTTCGAAATCAGAGCATTGTAAGAACATCCTTCTAGTACGAGTTATTTCTAACCATTGTAAGGATGTGTTTGGCTGGTCCTCCTGCATCTCTAGTTGTCTAAATATCAACACTCTTCTCTGCTTTGTTCTCTTCTCTTCTCTAAGCAGTAAGGCGCACAAACACATCAAATTAAACAAAGCCGGCTCCTTCCCTTAAAACAGCAAACCAACTGCCTTTGTGCTACAAATTTTTTCTTCGCCGCCCAATAAAACCTTGTTGCCACCATTGTTTTTCCCAGTCGGAACCTCCATTAAAGCTTGCCTTGTTGCCACCTTTTGGGCGGTAACGGTTTAAACCTTAAAATATTAAAATGACTTAGAAATTGCCAAAGGAAGTTGAAGGGGCCAGTGAACTAAAGAGGATTTTAAAAATTTCAAAAAATTAAAAATGGTTGATGAATAAAAATAAAATGGACTTAGGAAAAATTAATACAAAATGGAAAAATTTCAAAACCGGAATGGTAAAAGAAGATAAAAAATTAAACAAAATTTAAATTAACAAAAGAACCATTCATTTTTCCAATTAATGAAAAACGGGCTATTAACTAAAAAAATAAAACCTGGTATAGTGAAAAACAAAACCCTTTTACCAAAATAAACAGTTTGGGAACAAAATTTACAAAATTTTAAAATGCCACCTAAAAGAAGATAAAAAATTAAAGAAACCCAATTTGGGCCGAATTATAATTGGGAAAATCCTTTTTTAACCCTTCCACCTATTTTTTAAAAATTTTACTTTTCCCGGGCTTTTCTACAATTTGAAAAAACTAAAATTACCAAAATATAATTTGAAAAATCAAAAATTTTGTGGATTAAAAATTTAATTTTAAAAAGGGGCTTATTAAACTTTTGGAAACAAATTTAGAAATTGAACAAAATTTAACCAAAATGCCATGAAGAAAATAAAAAATTCAAAAATTTGGGGACCCATAAATAGGGAATTCTTCGTTGGGAAGAAAAGCAGTTTTCAACCCATTAGTGTGTTTTAAATTTAAAGTTTTTAATTTTCCTTTCCCGGTTGGTCCGTCTTTTTCTTACTTTTAAAATTTGCAAAAAAATCCTGGAAAATTAACCAAAAAAAAATTTTGAATTTTTAATAGTAAAAATGTTTGTTAAATTAAAAAATGTTCATGAATTTTGTTAAAAAAATGTTTTGTTTTTCAAAATTCAAAATTTTAAAAAAATGTTGGAAATGAAATTTTGAAACAAAAAAGTTTTAAAATTTCAAAAATTTAAGAAGGCCAAAATTTAAAATTTCAAAAAATTGTTCGGATTTAAAAAATTCATTTTCAAAAATTGGTGATTAGTGATCCATGGCTTTTTCTTTTACCCTTTTGTTGTAATTAACGAAAAATTCTTAATAAAGGCCAATCCCCCAGTAAAAGTGGGCAAAGAGCACCTGCCGGTTGGGGATACATTAAAATTCCACAATTCTGCCAACAATTGGTAAAAAACTTAGAATCCATTTAAAATTAAACCAAAAAACACCACCAGAAGCCCAAAATTTGGCATCAAATGCCTGGTTTATACCTTAAAAAAGGGTTAGTTAAATAAAAAATGGTTCAATTAATTTAATTGTTCCACCCAACCCAAAAAAACCAAATTAAAATTGTTTCAAAAATTAAATTTAAAAAAGGTTAGAAATGGTATAAATATTCCATGAAATCAAAAAATAAAAAAATGTTCCCAAATTTGAAAGAAAGGGGCCGAAAAGAACTTGTTCACAATTTTAAAAAATTTCCAAGGTTTAAAAAAATATTTCATGGTTTACAAATTTAAGGGTAATTTTAAGAGGCTTTTCCCAACAGCTTGACGGAGCCTTTCCTTGATAATTCAAAACGGGAACCATTTAAAAAATCTATTGGTTTCCTTAACTGAATAAATGGAATGCAGTTAAATTTTAAAAATAATTCAAGAATTTAATGAAAAAAGCCAAAACGGCAATTAACAAAAACAAACCAATTTCTTCTATGAAAGCCCGGGTTGAAAATGAATTCGATAAAGAGATGGGAATTCAAATTTCACGAAACTATGGATGATTATGTCATGGTACTCAATAACCATGTTACACCAAACCTGATAATAGCTAGAAAATATATACTCTCTTTTCATGCATGAAAAAGACCCTTTGGTGAACCTGGGCATCGCCCTAGTACATGTAACAAAGTTTGCTATCTCTTCAATGCATAGAAAGTAGAAAAACTATTTCTAGACAAACAAAGGAATAGTTTATTTGTACCTCTTATAATTAGCAAGCATTCCATAAAGAACAAAAAAATTGTACAGCAAAAGGGAAAGTGTTGCGATTCAAGGTGGAATTTACAAATCTCACTCTCATGATGACTAATATAGGTTTGAACTCTGGGAGAGAATCATGTTTAGTTATATCCGATGAGCAACAACATATATGAAGTTTTAACATCCTGCTATCATCCATTTCGTTCATGGTAGATTAAACACGCTTTTCCTGCTGAAGTATGTATAATAATTCATCAAGGGGGCACATATCTTGAATTAGCTTAGAACGTTCTCATCAAGTAACAGTTTTGATAGTAAGCACAATGTATAATAATTCATCAAGGGGAAGTACATATCTTGAATTAGCTTAGAATGTTCTCATCAAGTAACAATTTTGATAGTAAGCACAATTATCACATCCAATCTTTATATTGAAGAGAAGGCTTGCAAAAAATTTAGATCTCTTGATGGAGCGGATCAACTAAATTCAAGGAGAAAAAACTTGGTATGTTTTATAAGCTACCATATTATAAAGTACACCACAGCTAAATCAGTAGAAAATATCTTAAAATGGCGGCATAACCATTTTCAACTAAATGCATATAGAATTATAGAGAACAAAATGGTAAGTGGCGTATGCATAGTATAGTAACTTTAGGTTTTACATTTGTGATAAACAAAAGAGAAACCATGTTGGCCGATCAAGAATACAACAATTACATACTTGGTTTGCCGATGGCATCTTATTGTAGAGTAACTCTATCAAAATGCACCACAAAATAATGTATAAAAAATGTTGCCTTCATTTTTTCCAAAGTATCATTACATGTTCCTTATGAGATCTCTTTAGTGGCGGAGATACAATATTGTTTCCGAAAACTTTTGTGAAATAATCACATATTAGTGGAGGACCAGACCAAATAATTGAGAGATTAGTCATAACCCAAAGGGTTGTTCTTATAGAACACTAATTAGATCATGTGAAATCGGAGAAAAGTTTGACACCAACAATATGCAACAAAACTATAGATCAACATGATAGAACATACATTTGGTTCTATCACACTCAATCTAATATAAAACATGTTCACCTCCGAATTTCAATGGTCCATCAAATTATAGAAAGGGTTGTTGTACTAATGAACATGGGTAATGTCAATGTACTACATTATTCAAAACCCTCCGATCAAGTGGATAGCAAAATAATAAATCTTATGGTCACCCAAGAGAATCAGCGTTTCAAAGTTTAATAGCAAGCATACCTTATTAAACAGAGATACTCTTCTTCACTCCAAGAGTGAATGCAAGGGGCGGCGTCTCAAGTGCGGTCATCCTTGAGGTACCATCCTCAAAACCAACGGTGGTGGAGTCAACGATGAGCACATCATAGTCAACCTGGGATAAACAAAACAAAAAGAACACAATTTCAGCGATGTGAGATAGATCAAAGAGGTAGAGTTTGAGCTGTGAAAAGAAAATCACTACTCTGGACCATAATGCCATCATACAAGCATTTCTTCTTTTTCTTATCATAATCAAACAAAATCAAAAGAACACGAATAACTTATATTTAAGATTGTATTAACTAAATAACCTAAATGTTAGGAAAACAACTTATCTTTATTGAAGGCCCAAGGGGCATATATATATTACACATGACTTGAGGTGTAAGGAAACTAAACATAGACTAATAAGGACTCCTAGACCAATACTAATACTCCTTAACACCCCCCCCCCCCCCCCACAAATGCAAAGCGTATGCAATAACATTGCATTTGACGAAGTGTAATACTAAAAAAAATGATAATCCAAATCCGGTCTTGAGAGTTTGGGATGAAGAGTCTCCAAAACCTGTTGAGTCGCTAAAGGGGATAAGAAGATGGCACATCATAGGAAGGCGCCCATCACTTGAAGATACAAGATAAGTATCAAGAAAGATGGGTTGTCAAAAAAGATGTACGTCGGGAGAATAAAGCATTGCAAAAAAAAAAATCATAGTCCCACAAGGCGGTGAAAAAACTTCGGACGGTTAAGGCACGGGGGAAGATCGACAATGCAAAAGGGTCGAAAATCGTATAAGAAAACAACAAGGGCAAGTAAGCCCCAAAAGTTGTATAAAAGGATCGGGACGAAGAAAAGGCGAAACAATGGTATGGTGGATCGCATGGCACAAAACACAAAATATCAACGGATTTGGTGGGTGGCGGAAAACAAGGAAAAGTAAAAACATACTAAAGAGATGATGACAGCGGAAAAAAAATTATCATGGCGGTGAAGGCCAAAACCAAGAGTGGTGGAAAGTGGTCTCTGGGAGACGAGTCAACAACAAGACCAGCAGAACCTGTTGAAGAAAAACTGAAGCTGCAAGCAGATGCTTTCGCACAATATCCTCCTCGCTGGTGACCTTTGGAAAAGTCGGGGTAGAAGTGTGAGTCCCGAAGTATCTGAGTCCTTTGGCGTAGATGTGTTTCTTGTAGCAATCAGGCTCGGGGTGACCATTCGTTTGATAGCCACATGGGTGGAAGGCGATACCACCAAAAGAAGTGGGAGGAGCTGCTGGGTGGAGAAAAAGTCGGTGCGCAAGCGGTTTGCAGGGCTCGGCGGCGAGCGGGAACCTCAAGTAAACCAGCACCACGAAGGCAAGTCTCCCTCGGCCCGAATCTCGAAAGTGCCTCCATAAAGAGTAAAGGCCCGCACAAACAAGGCGGCGTCGTGGCTCAAACTCAACGAAGTCGAGACAAGAACTCATAAGCGATGAAACTCAAAGTCGACCGCACCCAGCAACAACGACAAGTACAACCACCGGTCGTTAAGTCAAGCTGGCGCCGGATGGCGAACTCTGCGTAAAATCATCAACGGTAAATTAACCTGGAAGAATGCTCTGACGAACCACAGATAGATATAAGGCATCACCGGAGGGCTGATAAGGGCAAAATCAGGTCCACATGGCAAAAGCGGTGGCGGGCCCATAAACTCAGAGGCAAACTGGGGAACACCGGAAGTGAGAACTGCTCGCGAGCATCATCATGGACCCGGTGTAGCGGAAACATCACGATAAAGTGAAGAGACTCCTCATAGGTCAAAAATGTTGCTCATAAGCCGAGTTGCAGATTCGTCAACAAGCATAGCAGCATCCTTCGCAGGTTGAGCAGCATCGACAGCAAGAAGCGTTGGCATCGGTGGAGTAGGAGCCATAGGAGGAAGGGCGTGGCGGACAGGAGACCTCGAATAAAACAACCCAGAGACGAATGCCACTATGAATGCGAAAGAAACCAACGAACTCACTCTAGTTTGTACCATCAAAAGTCACTGGGCAACGGGAACAATGACATAGCCTGACGACATTGACACGGTACCTTTTTTAAGTCAAAGCAAAACAGCCTCAGATGGAAGCACCAACACCGTCTGGCACCAAACAAAGTCAACAGGGGCAATAACCATCCGCTGGAGATCCTCGTCCTCGTCCGCTGCCTGCTCCTGTGGAGACGAGGGAAGCCGCGATCTGGAGCGAGCTCCAACTGGAGATCCGACTGGCAGCGGAACAACCGGCCGGCGGCGGATCCGACTGGAGATCGCGAGATTGTGCGAGGCAGGTGGGCAGCACACGGCGCAGGAGGCACGAGGTGCGATTAGGACAGTGGGCCCGATCCGGCGGCGAGATCCAGCCGCGGTTGACCAGATGGGAGAAGCACCGTGAACGTGCGGTAGAAGAAACAGCGACAGTCGGGCAATAGAAGAAGCGGCGACCGCGCGAGATTGGATCGGGCACGAGTTGCCAGTGCTAAAAAAATACCAAGCTCTAATCCATGTTAGGAAAACAAATCTTTATTGAAGGCCCAAAGGGCATATATATATTCACATGACTTGAGGTGTAAAAAACAATAGACTAATAAGGACTCCCAGACCAATACTAATACTCCTTAACACTAACTACGTGTAACCCGTTGCATAGATTAAAGAAGGCACCTACATGTAAAAAACACCTTTTGTGTGATTAAGAATATCCAAGTTTCTTTCTTGTGTAAATATTTGTGATTGCACAACTCAAGAAGGTTTTAATCCAAAGCAGAGAATTCAAGCTTGAGATTTCTAAAATGCAGGACATTGAATCATGCTCATAATTGAAAGAATTAGTGAAATTCAAAACAATCAATTTAGAGAACCCGCTAATATAAAACTGTTTCAGGTTTAAAAATAAGCATGCTCGAACTGACCTACCAAAACCGTCTTACCATGCCCGACATCTGAAATATTCATCATTTGGTATCTCTTTGATAGTTTTGATTTCCGTTTGATTCGAGGAAAAGAATTAACTTCGCCAAACTTTTCACATATGGGGCAGCCTTGCGTGCAAGGGCCCTTAAATCGTATGCCCCTTGCCTTGATCTAAGTAGAAGGGGTGAAAATATTAGATCGGATGGTGAGGTTTATCTTTGGCAAAGCAATATTTGGGCTTTCATATTTCCCAAAAGTCCTATGAAAATTCTTTTACGGAGTCAAAAAAGCAAATCTTTGACGATAAAGAAACCGAACATGTTTTTAAATACAAGCCGGTCATCTTATTTCAAAATTTGGAATTTATCGACTCCTTTAAATAAATTCAGGTGAAAATAACAACCAGTTTGTGAGGAAAAAGATCCGCAAGTAAAGATATAGTTCCAAAAATCGTTGTGTATCTTCTTGACCAATCCGTCCAATTTACAAGAAAACACATAGTTATCCAATGAGGGTGCGTAATGCACACAATCTATAAATATCGAGCTATCAAGTAGTTGGCAACAAACTATAAGCACCAAATCCTAGAACTGTTCTTGTCCAGTGCGACCAAAAGCATGTTTATCAATGTAAAAACATAAACATATTTGTAGTACACAGTACAGATCTTTGGGAGTTCTGGTCTAAAAAAATATGAGCATGATAGAAAAAAAGGAATGTGCATATCTAGCAAGTGGGTTGTAACATCTACCTGGGGCCAAAAAAATAGGAATTAAGGTCCATATACTGTTTGGAAACTTCAGTCGTCGATAAAGTTGATTATTTAAAATAAGGCTAATGTGTAAAAAGGCTGATATATCCAAAATAAACAACAGTAACACATAAAAAGGTTGTTTTCCTTTTCATATAAAAAGGCTGACTATTAACAATTTGTACCCGACTAAATCAGAATTTTAAAAGTTTTTCACAAATGGGGACCCTTTAAAACATGCAGCCAAAAGAGTAACAGGGTTCTGGCATTGGACAAAGATAATACAATGAAGACCTCATTTGCAGGGCACCAAAAAGTAGAGCTACGTAGTTTGGTTGTTACATTGAAAGAACAATGATTACCTGGCGGTGCCAACATTGACCGCAATTGACCAAACAATGATGCTCTTGTGTTTTTTCAAGGAATTTCCAAAATATGTGGTTCTATCATCTATTGGTGAATACTACATGACCTGCACCAAAATGTATTATAGTTCAGACCAAGTGTTTTACAAGGGAATTTATCACTGTTTCAAAAAAAAGGAACTTGATAGGTTGTTCACAAGAGAAAAATCACCTCCGTCCGCTAGATTCCTGTTCTCTTCTTTCTCAGATCTACCGTCCATTTTAGAAAGCCTATATATTAGCAAGTCAAAATCAAGTGTGGAAATGAGAAGCAAAGAGGCACATCCTAATCTTGCATTCAAAAATAGCTATCGTGATGCTTTTCATTGCTCGCACTTTGCCGAGCAAGCAAAATCTATAACAAAAGAAATGTCGCATACATATTAGGATGAAAATGGTCATATAGATCAATATAACTAAGGAACAAATAGTATTTCAGGCTACTACCGTTATGCTTTAAATAGTCTTTTCACTACAAATAATGTTTGTTCTTTGTCAAAAATCCAAGAATGTAAGGAACAAAGTCATACACAAGGGAGAGAAATACGTCTTGTAACATTCTTCAAGCCAAATTGTAGTAGATTCCTACAAGAGACTCACCATAAAATTGGTTCCATTCTTTGAATAACCACTTCATGGAAATTCCTTACAATCTATTGACCAATCCATCAACCAAAAAATTGTAGTGTTCTTTACCGCTGAACTCTGATTCAATAACTGAAGGGAATGTCTTTTGCATATACTATCTTGCATGTTTTCAGCTGTCTTTTCCCCTCCAAATGATAATTTTCTCCTTGACAAAAGACACGAGAATGAAAGCAACAATCCTGCGAAATAAGGTGAGAGAAATGCATCCTGTTAAAGGTGAAGTCAAACATAATCATATATGTGCCTAATTATATCATTAGTATCTGTTTAAATTGCCCGTTAGACACATGTTAGATGAAAAAGGTATCTGCAGGTAATTCAAAAATCTATATATATCCTAGAAAAGTAAGTGATTGTCATTTTATGAAGGCTTTGGCACGGCCCATTCCTTCTTTTTCTCTAGAAGACACCAAAGAATAAATGATGCGGCTAGCCTATCGAGGCTCTTTAGCCCATATGGTTTCTCATATAACCTAGGTGCCGTCGTTCCTTTCTCTATAGACCACAATTTAGGGCGTTTGTTGTTATTGTAAATTAAAAATCAACGGAATGACAAATGGATACATTTAACATCACAAAAGGCCACCAAATCTCGAAGAAAATAAATCGCTAATGTAACTCAAAACACCCAAATTAGTCTTACTTTGTTACAAACAAAAATATCAATTGGTCATCTCTCAAACCATGAATAAACACCAAAGCAGTTTGTGGCTCAAACATGACATTAACAGGAAATTGAATCGGGAAATTAATGGAAGGGAATAACATGCCCAAGGGTAGCAAATAAGCAGTGGCGGCTTACCAACACAAAATGATGGTGAAAGTGTTTATTTAATTTCAATGCTCTGAAAATACCCAACACATACATGCAAACAGCACATAAAACCTCTTGTTTGGTTTGGTTTATCTTTGTTGGAAGGCTTTAATCTCCTTTCCCCTCTTCATCCAAATTTGCAGCCCATGCTCCTCCTGCCCGGTCCCAAGAGGGGGAGGAAGCGCATCAAGGGTCGAGCTCAGATGAAAATAAAAGTGAGGGGAAGAAGGCATGGGCATGGCTTACGTCGCGATTTGTTGCCCCCCTCCCGGATCCTCCCAGGCGCGTGGTGAGGAAGAGAAGCCTCTGGGGAGTGCCTTGGAGCCGGAGAATCTGGCGGGCTGGGGGGTTTGTACCGGATCGATCCACTGGTGCTGTCGTCACCTAAGTGCGGCCGGTGGCGGCAAGCGCCTCGCCCGGCTTCCTCCCGTCGATGGCGCGGCACCCCGCTCCGTGGCTGCGGTGGCTCGTGCTCCTCCTCGCGCGTCTCCTCCGTGTCGGCGCCCGGACCGGCCCTGCATCTCTCCCTCCACTCTTTTCTTCCTCCCCGGCACTCTCTCACTTTCCTCTCTATCTCTCTCTCCCGCCGGCCCGCGGTGGCTCGTCGGATCCACCCCCATGCCACCTAGCGGCCGGATCCGCCGGATGTGTCCATGTCAGACCAAGCCGGTCTGACCAGCCGGGGGAAACAACGGCCTTCGGTGGCGGGAGAAAGAAGCGGCGGAGGAGGAGGGGGCGGAGGAAAGCGAAGGAGAGGCGTGGCCCGGGGCGAAGCGGGGAATGGGAGGAGGAAAATTTACCCAGGGTCCGGCCTTTTACCCGCTGTGAAAAGCGATAATGCCCTCGGTGGAGCAGAGATTCTGGGGTTGGCCCACAAGGGTGGACACTATTCATTGTAAGTGTTTGCTATTGATCAAAGGCGGGACCTCTCCATCTCATGATCCAACGGGATGTCGGTCCAGGAATCAACGGCCGGGGCGTGCTCGGGGAGGCGATCCGGCGGCCCGGAATCAAAGCAATGAGGAGGCTTCATTTGTGTCCACAATCTAACAATGGGATGCTAATGAAAACCGTACCCGACACAAACCGAAATGGCAAAAAACACCACCACTTTCGACCCAATAAAACACAGCTCACCTTCGGTTGAACCGATGAGCAAAAGAATAACTCATTTTACATCATTGACCAAAGTTATCTCATGTGAAATTCAAAACAAATAATTCATATGCTATTCTCGAGTGGGCGGGGTGGACATACCAAGACACGAAAAAGATTATATTCAGCGCCTACCAATTTTGCTATAAATCCTTGGGTTAAGCACCAATTTCTCCCCATCACCTCGCAAAGCTGCACTCGAACAGGGAGAATCGGATTTTGGCTCTCGGACCGAATGAGGGGCTGCTCTTCATCTAAAATGAATTGAATCAAAAAGGGGAAAAGGGGATGCACGGGCCTACATTGCCTTCTTGGTCGTTCTTTGAATTCTTGCAAGCCCTGAGTGCCTTCTTGGATGCGGAAGTCGCTCCTCCCCCTCCCTCACACACTCTCTTAGAAGCTCACCCCTCTAAAAACACCCGAAAAGGACACCCTACATGGGTGGGGTCCAAACAAGGGTTAACCCGACCGAATAAAGGGCTAGTTTGGTTTGTGCCACGAATACTATGCGGAAGATTTGATTGCCTAGAAGGGGAAATTTTAAAAAGTTGCTGGGCAGGCTGGTATAGGATAGATGTGTTTGGTTCACGTCCGGCACGGGGTGCTAATGAGCTGCCGTTGTCGAAATCTTGTTTTGAGTCCTTCCCAATCACCTCGTTTTGAGCCTTGTAATTAGCCTTCCATCTCGGTTTCGGGGAGGTCCGGGCGTCAAAGCAGGTTCTGGCCCGAGCTAACCAGGCTCTATCGGTTTGTGAGCCGGCTAACTCCTTTTTCTTATTCTCCGGCCGACTTCCCATGACCGGGACATCAAGCAAACAACGGGCAGCTCTCGGCCTCCGGGCCGGGCGACAAACGTCGGGGAAACCAAATGACCCAAAAGACCAGCGGCAAATAAACCCGACACCACTAAAGTACGGAAAATGAGGTAGCCACAAAAATTCAACCTAAAGCCAAATAAAAAAGGATTTTTTAAGTGTATATTTTAGCGAGAAAAACATCGGTGCTAACAAGATTTAAGAAACCAACAAGATTAACTTAGGAGGCGGACGGGACAAATTCTAACAACAATTACACTTGCTAGATTTTTCATAGCAAAGGAAGGATGCATCTCATAGCCGAATCACATGCCCGACATTATGTGAAGATTCACTATTCAATTAGGACGAGTAATTTCTATCCCATTCTATGGCAAACAATACAAAAGGTAGGCGACTCCCTCCACATTTTGCATCCGGGCTTGGGACGAGGCAAAGGCGGTGTTAAACCACAACAATACAAAAACACAAGTTATACAACACCAATCATTCAAAAAGCATACACCCAATCAAGCACTTACAATCAAGAAAAAGCAGACATAATACGGAAACATCCACACACAATAAAACACATAATTAGCACTTCCACAAAAGCAGACTCCCCCATTTTCACATCCCGGCGGGGCGGTGTTAAGCCCAACAACCAATCATTCAACAAAGCATACAAGCCCACACATCAAGCCCACACAGTTATTGTCAAAATACAATACTCACCGGTTCACATCACAGTCAAATGCACAATATTCACACAATCCACACAGTCAAACACACGATTAGCATCCGATCAAATGCAATATTCCACACCGTCAAACACGGTGAACACCACAGACGGTCAAGCCACACACACAATGGGGGCACACAAAAAGCGAAATAGATAGGGGCACAAACGGCAAATAAGAAAACCGAAATAAACTTCGAAAACTATAAAGAAATACGAACACGAATGACTAAACGATTTCTCTCGGGGAGGGTGATTGGATCCGTTCCTAAAAGCGATTAGAGGTTGATTAGGTTGATTAGCGATTATCTTCATCACTACCCACAAGTTTGTAGGACTATGAGCGAAAAAGTAAAGTTAAATATGTTCTTGTTCTAATTACTAGAAAAGCAAGGCATGTAACATGAGCAAAATTCTTATAGAAAATCTTAAGGTAAGCCATTCATACATAAAAATTATCGTTTCAAGTTGACAAGTGATTGCCTCTCATCGCTTCGGCGGTGGCTAGCTTTGAAATGGCATGAGCAACTTAAAATGTGAGTGACCACAATGTAAATGATTTATTCTTGAAAGCAAGAAAAGTATCTTACCTCATGAGCCGGGCAAGTCATATTAGAAAAGAAGATTTAGATGAACTGTGATGTAATAAACATCATATGAGTCAAAAATACTTGGGAATCAGTTTATGATCAAAGTTATCAAGGAATCAAGGATTGATCGGACAAATGATCAAAATTCATAATCCGGCCATTTGAAACGATAGAAACTTACCGGATTTTGTCTATCTTGTAACTCCAATAATCCACTTGGTTTTGTCGTCTTTGACTTTAGCTATAGGTGAGAAGAACCTAAGAACAAATAAAGTACCCGATTCTGCAATGTTCAAATGTGTGGTACACGTTATGATGTGGGAAAGAATGAGGAAGTGGCGGGGGCTAGGAATCTGGTAACAAAGAGGGAGGTAGGCTAATTATGCCAATAAGATGCAAGTTGTTTGGGGTACCCAGGAAGAACTTTGCTATTTGCCCATCTATTCCTATACCCGATGGGCATTAATCAGTGCATGTTCCTCCTCAATAGTCCAAGCTTCTCTCTGTATGTATGAATTCAAAATCAGCTTCATATTTACCAATCAGCTCTTCACATAACCAGTGTGTTTCTAGATTAGTAAACATTCCCTGTTTGTATTGCACAAAGAGGGAAATGCAAAATACAATCCATAAACCATAAAAATAAAACAATCAAAAGAGTACCTCTCTTGACATTTCTTGCCTATAAGTCCACATTGCAATGAGACCATTTTGTTGGTCCATACTGCATTTTTTGAGCACAAATATCTGGTGCCAATAGGTAGTTATGGATACAGCGCATCTAAAAACAGAAGTAGCAAAATTTGGCTAAATAAAAGTTTTGGATGTCACAAAATTAAAAAACGTAAATATACCTCATTTATGCAAAAACCCATCAACATTGTGTGATCTACATAGGTACCTTAAATACTTAGAAAAGCGTTATTCCGGTTGGTTGAACAACAATAATACAAAAAGAGTATGGTATCCACATAAGACATAATCACAAAAAGTTTAGAAAAAGAATCTTGTTAGATCTGTTCAAATTCAACAAACAACAATCAATCGACATATAAAACACAAGTTATACAAACCACACCGTCAAGCAAATGCTACGCATGGTCACACACACACCCAATCAAGCACTTCACACAATCAAACAAAAAAACAGTCAAGCCCACACGGTCATTGTCAAAATACAATACTCACACGGTCACATCAGTCAAAGCACAATATTCACACAATCCACAGACGAGTCAAACACCCGATAGCATCACGGTCAAATGCAATATTCACACACAATCAAACCGGTGACACACCAAGGTCAAGCCACACACAAGAGAGTAAGCCACACAAATCGGACACACAGAATGGGCGCTTGCCCAAGAAAGCAAATAGATAGGGGCACAAGCGAAAGCAAATACATGAAAGCCGAAGTAAACTCGGAAAGCTATAAAAATACGAACACAAGACTAAACTGATTTTCTCGGGGGAGGGGATTGATTTGTTCTGAAAGCGATTAGAGGATGATTAGGTTGATTAAGCGATTATCTTCAACACTGGTTTGTAGGACTATGAGCAGAAAAAAATTTTGTGTTCTTGTTCTACTTACTAGAAAGCAAGGCATGTAACATGAGCAAAATTCTTATAGAAAAAAAGGCTAAGGTAAGCCATTCATACATAAAAATTATTCGTTTCAAGTTAAATTGATTGAATTCTGCTTCCCAAGGGTTGGCTATTTTAAATCATAAGAAAAAATTTAATCCACAATTTAAATGATTTAAATTCTTAAAGGAAGGAAAAACTTACCCATGACGGTTATTTGAAAAAAGATTTTTTTTGATTTGAAGGTGAGGAAAACCAAGCAAATCAAATATGAAGTTCAAAAATGTTTAACAAAATTCAAATGGAAATTTGGGAAGGGGTAGGAAACTTAACCGGGGAACTTGGTACTTTAACCCAATAAATCAATTGGTTTTGGTCCTTCTTTGGGAACTTTTAGCCCTTATTAAAACCCAAGGGCAAATGAATGCCTTCTGCCAAGTTCCCTTGTGTTAACAAACATTATATTAAAAGAATAAAATGTGGGGCTAGGAAAATTCCTGGTTTAACAAAGGGGAAAAATACTACATTAAACCCAAAAAATTCAAAAGTTTTTGTTTCCTTCCTTAAGGAAGAACCTTTTGTTTTTACGCCCATTTTTCCCATTCCCGGTGGGCCAATTAATGTTATGGTTCCTCCTAAAAGCCAAGCTTTCCCTAAATAAAGTTTTGGAATTCCAAAATTAAACTTATAATTTAAACCCAACCCAGCTCTTCACTAAGGTTGTTTTAAAATTAGAAAACATTCCCGTTTGTTTGGACAAAAACAAAAAATTACCAACATAAACCATAAAAAAAAAATTTAAAAAAGAATATTTGACATTTCTTCCAAACCAACAATTGCAATGAAGAAAACCAAATTTGGGTCAATCCGCATTTTACACAAACACCCCAATAAGGATTTGGAACAATCAAAACAAAAAAAAATTTGGCTAAATAAAAGGGTTTTGGACGTAAAAATTGAAAAGCGTTATTCCCTTTGGAAACCCAAAATTCAAAGATATGGTTCCTAAGAAATCACAAAAGGTTTTTAAAAAATTAGGTTAATTCTTGTTAAACAAAAACAAAAAAATGGACCAATAAAACAAATTTAACAAAAATTTAAAAAAAATAGTGGTTAACAACAAACCCAACAAACCAACAATCAAGACAAAAAAGAAAAGTTATAAAACCACACTTCAAACCAAATGTAGCATTGGCACACAAAGCCCCCACCCAATCAAACTTGGGGCAACCAACAAAAAAAAAGCAGACAAAAGGCCACACACAGTCATTTGTTAAAATTAAAAACTTACAAGGGTACAACAATAATCAAAAAATATTACCACAATCACAAAAAAGTTTAAAAAATGGTTAAATCTTTCAAATTCAACAAACAAAACAACGACAAAAAACACAAGATCAAACCACACCGTCCGGACAAAGAATCGCTTGGCACACAAGAAACCAATAAGATTGGGCAAAACAAGACAAAAAGAAAAACAAGTAAACTCAAAACAATAAAATGAACACTTGACCAAAACGATTTCCCTCCAAACTTTAATTCGGACTTGGGAAAAGCGAAGGGTTGTTAAGGGAAACAACCAACATTCCCCAAGGGGACAAAAAAAGTAAGTTAAAATTTTCTTTCACACAGAAACAACAGGTAAATGACAAAATTCCAAAATCCAAGGTAAAACCCATTCATCCAAAAAATTTTCAATTATTCGGGAGTCCAACCCAAGCGGTGGCACCGAAATCAAGCCAACAAAAGGAGTAACCACAAAAAAATTCGGAAACACACCCAATGGGCACAAAGCAATAATTGAAAAGAAGGAAATTTAATGAAAGGAGTAAAACTCAAAGCAAAAAATACGGAACTTTAATGATAAAGTTTTTCAAAGGGTTTGATTAAACTTCGTTCCAAAACATTAAGGTTTTGAAATTTAGGTTTTGTTAATCTTAAACTTCAAAACCACTTTTCCCACAAGTTTGGTAGGAACCTAAGAACAAAAGAATAAGTTTGTGTTCTTGTTCCTTATAGAAAAAAGGAAGTCCAAAATTCTTAAAAAACCGGCTAAGGTAACCATTATCCCTAAAAATTTTTCGGTTTCAAGGAACTTTTGCCTCTCCCATCCTTTCCCAAACCCGGTGGGCAAAATGGCATGGCCTTAAAATTAGTCCAAGTTTTTTATTTTGAAACAAAAAAGTTAATTTTACCTCAGCCCACCAAACAGTTTCAAATTAGAAAAAAGGTTTGTTTGACGGGAAATGAAATAAACCATCCATAAAATAAAATCAAAATACCTTTTAACATTTTTGTAAAGTTAATTAAGGAATTTTGGGAATTCATTTTTCAAGCAAAATGCCAAAATTATAATCCGGCCATTTAAAGGATAGAAAATTTCCAAATAAATTTTGGGTATCTTAAACTTAAATACTTGGGCCCTTTATTTCTTGGTGGAAAACCTAAAACAAAAAAGAGATTACCAATTTAAATTTCACAAAAGTTTAGGAAAAAGAAAGTGGCGGGGCAAATTCAAAAACAAAAAACAACACATTATAAAAACAAGTTGTTTCCCAACCTTCAAGAAAGAATTTGCATTCCCCACAACCCCAATAAACCCAATGGGCATTAATCGGGCACCTCCCAAAGTCCAAGGTTTCCTTTCTTGAAAAGGTTATTGAATTCAAAATAATTCAAAATATTTACCAATAGGCTTTCACAAAATTTAAAAAGGTGTTGTTTTGATTAAAAACAATTCTGTTTGTTTCAAACCAAAGGAAAGCAAATCAATCCATTAAACCAAAAATAAAACAATCAAAAAAAACCCGACATTTCCGGCCATAAGTCCACAACCAATGAGACCAAAGGGTCCTACATTTTTCACAAATTGGGCCAAAGGTGTTAAGGGAACAACCAATCTTAAAAAGCGAGACAAAAGGCCAAAAAAGTTTGGAAAGTCCTTGTAAAATAAATACTTAAGAAACTTACGGTTAAATGACAATAATTACAAAAAGAGGTTCCAAATAAGATTAAATCACAAAATTTAAAAAGAATATTTAACCATTAAATTCAACAAACAACCAACACACAATAAAACACAAAGTTGGACAAACCAAACCGAACAAAGCAAAATGGGCCAACAAAAGCAAAATAACATTGAAAAAAGAAAAAAAGAAATGAAACTGGAATACAAACATTTCCCAGGGTTGACCTTAAAAACTTAGAAAGGTTATTGGTTGGTTGGAAACTTAATACCCAAAAAGTTTTAGGACTAATACAAAAAGAAAAAAAAAGTGTTTTGTTTAATTAACAAAAACAACAATGAACATAAAAAACCTTATAAAAACCAAGGTAAGCCAAATCCAAAAATTACGCAAGGTTACAAAGCCCCACCCTTCAAGCCTCACCAAATCAAGACAAAAAAATGTGGGACCACAAAGTAAAAAATTTAACCTTGAAACAAGAAAAGAGCTTCCTCCAATTTCACCAGGGCTTTGGGACGGGGGAAAAGCATTTAGCAAAAAACGTTAATAAGGAGACAAAGAACCAAGGAACCAAGGATTTCAAATTAAAACCAAGTCCAAACAAACAAATCAAAATTCAAATCCCAAAAGGATAAAATTACCGATAAGGTTACTTTAAATCCAATAATTCCACGGTTTTCCCTTTGACACAAGGGAAAGAACCAAAACAAATAAAGCCCAAATTCGCAACAAATTGGGCCGTTTACAAAAGAATGGGAATTAAAGGGAACAAAGAGGGAAAGGCAAATACAATGAAAAGACCAAGTTTTTGGGAAAAGAACTTTTGCTAAACGATTTTCCGTTGAGGGATTAATCTTCGTTTCCTAAAAGTTAAGGTTTTTGGTTGAATTAAAATTACTTCAAATTTACCCAACAAGTTTTAACCATGGCAGAAAAGAAAATTAAATTTGTTTCGGGTTCTACTTCCTAAAAAAAATTAAAACAATAAAAATTCTTTGAAAATTTCGGCCTAATAAGCCACATTCCAAAAATTTTGTTTCCAATTTTGACAAAATATTGGTCCAATTTTAAGGGTTGGTAGCCTAAAGGCATAGCAAAACTTAAAATTTTGGGACCACAAAATGTAAAGTTTAAATTCTTGAAAAGCAAGAAAGGTAGCCTTACCCAAAAAGTAGGACCACAAAGCATAATTAAAAAAGTTTAGAAAAGAATGTGTTAAAAGTTCAAATTCAAAAACAAAATAATCAATTTAAAACAAAGTTATCAAAAATCAAGGAAATGAAAACAAGTGGACAAACACAAAATTCAAATTCCACCAATTTAAAGGAAAAAAACAACCATGAATTTTGGACAATCAAAATCCACTTGGTTTTGTCCTTTACTTTAAAAGTTATTGGTGAAAGGAACCTAAAGAAAAATAGGTACCCGGAATTCCAAAAGTTTAAAAAGTGTGGTTAACTTTTCAAATTAAAAAAAAAATCGGGGCTAAAAACCAAGTTAACAAAAAGGGCCAAAGGCTGGCACAAAGCCAAAAACCAAGGTTTTTGGACCTTGAAAAAGAACGCTAATTTCTGGCCCACATTCCATAACCCAATGGGCATTAACGGCAGCCTCCTCAATTTAATCCGGGCTTCCCGATGTTAAGAAACAAAAATCGTTCAAACCAACCACCCCACATAACCCCCGGTTTTCAAAATAAAATTCCCCAGTACCTAGGAAATGCAAATACAACCAATAAACCAAAAATAAAAACAATCAAAAATACCCTCAAACAACCTTGCCCAATAAGCCACAACCAAATAAGACCAAAGTTGGCCAAATGGGCCTTTTGAAAAGCAAAATAATTGGGGCCAAATAGGAAATTAATGGAAAGACAAAAAAAGATAGGAAAATTTGGCTAAATGTTTTCTGAAAAATTAAACCGTTTCTTAGAAAGGTTATTGGTTGTTAAACAATTAATTTCAAAAAAAGTTTGGTAACATAAGCAAAAAAAAAGTTTAAAAAATGTGTTCCTTGTTCAAATTCAAAAACAACAATTAAATGACAAATTTATAAAACCAAGGTTAACCAAACCAAAAAAATGCAATTACAAGGTCCCCAACCCCAACGGGCACTTTGAAATCAAGACAAAAAAAAGTGAATGGAAACCACAAGGTAAATGGTTTACCTTAAAACAAGAAAAGAGTTACCCATGAATGGACCAACAATAATTAGAAAAAAGAAGTAATGGTAATCCACATAGGCAAAATACAAAAAGTTTAGAAAAAGAATAAGGTTAAGGATTCTGTTAAAAATTCAACAAACAAAATTCAAATCCGGCCATTTAAATAAAACCAAGTTATTTAACCAAAACCACCGGTTCGCTTTTTACAGCATGGTAAAAAACCAAAACCCAAAAAAGACTTGACAAATGCAAAAGGAGCGAATGATTCTTGAGAAAATAAGGAATCCAAGGGTAGAACTTGGAACAAAGAAACCAAGGCTCCTAACATTTTCCCAATGGGGTTTTGGGACCCGGAAGGCGTTTTTAACCCACAACCCAAACCCGTTGGACAAAGGGCAAGCCCCCAAAGTCCAAGCCCCCGGTATTTGTTCAAAATACCAAACCAACCAGTTTCACATAACCAATTTTCAAATGCAAACATTCCCTTCACAAAGAAATCAAATACAACCATAAACCAAAAATAAACAATCAAAGAATATTCACAGCCAAACCACCTTGCAATGAGCCAGGGTCCAAGCCACACAAAAGGTCCAAAAGGCCAACAAACCCAAATCAACACACCTGAAATGGGCCTTAAAACAAGGAAGGGGAGAAATAATACAAAAAAATAGGAAAAGCAAATACAAAATTAAAAAAGAAATGGAGAAATTAACAAAAACAACAATGACTTAAAACCAAATTTCTCCAACCGTAGCAAATCTTCGTTCCAAAAGCCCAATTAAGATTGAAATTAAGGGAAAGCGAAATTAAATCCAACACACCCACAAGGTTTGTAACCTAAATACAGAAGGGTTAAATTGGTGGCGGCAACTTAATAGAAAAAGGATGGTAACATAAGCAAAATTCCTTTAGAAAAAGGTAGGTTAAGCCAAATTCAACCAAAAAAATTAATCGTTTCCAAGTTTAACAAAACAATGGAAATTGCCCCATGGCCCAAGCCCCAATTAAGCCTTTGAAAATCAAGACAAAAAAATGTAGGAACCACAATGTAAAAATTTAACCTTGAAACAAAAAATAGCTTACCCATGGGTTGGGACCACATTTAAGAAAAAAATTTAAAGGGACCGGAAAAATAAGCCATCATATTGGTCAAAAAAATACTTAACAGTTTAAATCAAAGTTAAATCAAAATTCAAAATTCCCAGGGTAAAACAAGTCACAATAAATCAAAATTCAAATCCAACCATTTGAAAAGGATAAACCCAAAGGTTCGAACCAAATAACCACGGAATGGGCCTTTGACCAAAGCTAATAGGGGAAAGAAAAACCAAAACAAAAAGAAGTAAACTCGGATTCAACCAAGTTAAATGTTTTGGGTAGGGTTATTGATTTCGGGAAAGGAATTAAAGGTTGGGGGGTTGAATTACGGTTAACCAAAACCCCAAGGTAGGCTAATTACCCAAAAAGAAAGAAATTGTTTTGGTTCCTTCTAGGAAAAGAACTTTTGGCAAATTTTCCTTAACCCATTCATTCCCAAAATTACGTTTAATTAAACGATTATTTCCTCCTCAATGTTCCAAGCTTCCTTTGAAATGAATGGAATTAAAAATCCACTTAAATATTTACCAAAATAGCTTTCCCATAAACCAAGTTTTTAGAAAAAAATTTTCCTTGTTTGTCTTGGCAAAAAATTGGGAAAATGCAAATTACAAAATCCATTTAAAACCAAAAAATAAAACAAATCCCAAAAGGAAGAAACCTTTTGAATTTTTGTATTTGTAACCTTCAATAACCATTTTTTGGTCCATTCGCATTTTAAGAACAAATAAATCCGGTTCCAATTTAAAGGGTAGTTATGGATTGCGGGAATTGAAAGGGCAAACCAAACCCATAACATTATCCCTAAGATCAAGGTTGTTTACCTTTAGGAAAACGTTATTTCCCATTACCCAATAATCAAAAAGAGATGGCCTCCCAAATAAGCCCCATTAATAACAAAAAATTAAAAAAGAATAAGGGTGTTTTAGAATCATTCCTTTTCCAACAAAAAAAAATCAATCCATAAAAAAAATTATAAAATACCCTCAAACAAATTTCAATAACCCCTTCAAAGACCACCCTTCAAGCACAAAATTTCCAAAGGAAAAAAAAAGCAAAACAAATAAAGGGGTTTTTTAAAAAACGGAAACACCAATCAAACCCAACCACAGTCACATGGTTTACCAAATACTTAGAAAAGCGTTATTCCGTGGAGGACAACAATAATAAAAAAAGTATGGTATCCCATAAGACATAATCACAAAAAGTTTAGAAAAAAGAATAGTGTTAGATTGTTCAAATTCAACAAACAACAATCAATTCCGACATAAAAACACAAGTTATACAAAACACACCGTGGAAATGCAATAACCATGGTCACACAAGCACACCCAATCAAGCACTTGCCACAATCAAGACAAAAAAACAGAACAAATACGGACACAACACCAGTCACACACACAATGTAGCACTTGCCACAAGAAATAGACTCCCTCCCATTTTCCACATCCGGGCTTGGGGCCGGCGGAAGGCGATGTTAAGCCACAAAACCAATCATTGACCAAAGCAGACAACCCACACACAGTCAAGCCATACAGGTCATTGTCAAAATACAATACTCACAGTCCACATCAGATCAAATGCACAATATTCACACAATCACACACAGAGTCAAACACGATGGCATCACAATCAAATGCAATATTCCACATCAAACCACGGTGACACACAGACGGTCAAACCACACACACAAAAGTCAAGCCACACAAAGTCGGACACACACGAATGGGCGCTTGCACACAAAAACAAAAATAGATAGGGGCACAAACAAAAGCAAATACATGAAAGACCGAAATAAACTCAAAGCTATAAAGAAATACGAACACGAATGACTAAACTGATTTCTCTAAAGGCGTGGGGTGATTGGATCTTCGTTCTGGCGATTAGAGGTTGAGTAGGTTGATTAAGCGATTATCTTCAACACTACCCACAAGTTTGTAGGACTATGAGCAGAAAAGAAAAGTTAAATGTGTTCTTGTTCTACTTACAAGAAAAGCAAGGCATGTAACATGAGCAAAATTTAATCATAAGGTAAACCATTCATACCTAAAAATTATTGTTTCAAGTTGGAAACGGTGATTGCCTCTCAACCTTCCAAGCGGTGGCTAACCTGAAATGACATGAGCAACTTAAAATGTGAGTGACCACAATGTAAAATTTATTCTTGAAAGCAAGAAAAGTAGCTTTACCTCATGAGAGCACCCAGTCATATTAGAAAAGAAGATTTAGATGACCGTATGTAATTAAGCATCATATGAGTCAAAATACTTGGGAATCAGTTTATGATCAAAGTTATCGGGAATCAAGGATTAGTTTAAAAAAGTCGGACAAACGATCAAAATTCATAATCCGGCCATTTGAAAGGATAGAAACTTCCGATGATTTTGTGTATCTTGTAACTTCAATAATCCACTTGGTTTTGTCGTCTCGACTTTAGCTATAGGTGAGAAGAACCTAAGAACAAATAGAAAGTACCGATTCCCAATGTTCAAATGTGTGGTACCGTTATGATGTGCAGGAAAGAATGAGGAAGTGAAAAGGGGCTAGAATCCGGTAACAAAGGGCCAAGGGGCTACATTATCCCAATAAGATGCAAGTTTTTTGGGTACCTTCTAGGAAGAACTTTTGCTATTTCGCCCATCTATTCCCAATACCCGATGGGCATTAATGTGCATGTTTCCTCAATAGTCCAAGCTTCTCTCATGTATGAATTCAAAATCAGCTTCATATTTACCAATCAGCTCTTCACATAACCGGTGTGTTTCTAGATTAGTAAACATTCCTGTTTGTCTTGCACAAAGGGAAATGCAAAAAATCCATAAACCATAAAAATAAAACAATCAAAAATACCTCTCTTACATTTCTTGCCTATAAGGCCACCTTGCAATGAGACCATTTTGTTGGTACGCATTTTGAGCACAAATATCTGGTGCCAATAGGTAGTTATGGATCCGGATCTAAAAGAAGTAGCAAAATTTGGCTAAATAAAAGTTTTGGGATGTCCAAAAATGTAAACGTAAATAACCATTGTATGCAAACCCAACCCATCGGCATATGTCTAGATCTACATGGTTGTACCTTTACTTAGAAAAGCGTTATTCCGGGTTGGAAACAATAATAAAAAAAAGTATGGTATCCCATAAGACATAATCACAAAAAGTTTAGAAAAAGAATAGTGTTAGATCTTTCAAATTCAACAAACAACAATCAATTCCGACATAAAAAACAAGTTATAAAAAAACACCGGCAAAATGCAATACGCATGGTCACACAAGCCACACCCAATCAAGCACCACAATCAAGACAAAAAACAGACATGAACGGACACAACACACCCACACACACAATGTAGCACTTGCCACAAGAAATAGACTCCCTCCACATTTTCACATCCGGGCTTGGGGCCAAAGCGGGATGTTAAGCCACAAAACCAATCATTAACCAAAAGCGGACAAGCCACACACAAGCCAAAACAGGTCATTGTCAAAATACAATACTCACCAATCACACATCAGTCAAATGCACAATATTCACACAATCACACACAGTGAAACACGATGCATCACAATCAAATGCAATATTCACACGAAACAAACACACACCAGACAATCAAGCCACACACACAAAGAGAAGCCACACAAAGTCGGACACACCGAATGGGCGTTTACACAAAAAACAAAATAGATAGGGGCACAAGCAGAAAAATACATGAAAGACCGAAGTAAACTGAAAGTTATAAAAAATACGGAAACAGATGACTAAACTGTTTCTCTAAAGGCGTGAAGGGTGATTCGGATCTTCGTTCAAAGCGATTAGAGGTTGATTAGGTTGATTAAGGATTATCTTTAACACTACCCACAAGTTTGTAGGACTATGAGCAGAAAAGAAAAGTTAAATGTGTTCTTGTTCTACTTACAAGAGAAAGCAAGGCATGTAACATGAGCAAAATTTTTAAAATCGCCAAGGTAAACCATTCATACCTAAAAATTATAGTTTCAAGTTGACAATGATTGCCCTCATGCTTCCAAGCGGTGGCCTTTGAAATGGCATGAAACTTAAAATGTGAGTGACCACAATGTAAAATTTATTCTTGAAAAAGAAAAGTAAGCTTTACCTCATGGGGCACCCAGGTCATATTAGAAAAGAAGATTTAGATGACTGTGATGTAATAAGCATCATATGAGTCAAAAATACTTGGGAATCAGTTTATGATCAAAGTTATCAAGGAATCAAGGATTAGATTTAAAACAAGTCGGACAAAGGATCAAAATTCATAATCCGGCCATTTGAAAGGATAGAAACTTACCGATGATTTTGTGTATCTTGTAACTCAATAATCCACTTGGTTTTGTCGTCTCGACTTTAGCTATAGGTGAAAGAACCTAAGAACAAATAGAAGTACCCGATTCTGCAATGTTCAAATGTGTGGTACACGTTATGATGTCTGAGGAAAGAATGAGGAAGTGAAAAGGGCTAGGAATCGGTAACAAAGAGGGCCAAGGCTAGGCTACATTATCCCAATAAGATGCAAGTTTTTTGGGGTACCTTCTAGGAAGAACTTTTGCTATTTCGCCCATCTATTCCCATATACCCGATGGGCATTAATAATGCATGTTCCTCCTCAATAGTCCAAGCTTCTCTTGTTGTATGAATTCAAAATCAGCTTCATATTTACCAATCAGCTCTTCACATAACCGGTGTGTTTCTAGATTAGTAAACTTTCCTGTTTTGTCTTGCACAAAGGGAAATTAAAATACAACCATAAACCATAAAAATAAAACAATCAAAAGTACCTCTCTTACATTTCTTGCCTATAAGTCCACCTTGCAATGAGACCATTTTGTTTGGTCCATCTTGCATTTTTGAGCACAAAATATCGGTGCCAATAGGTAGTTATGGATCTGTAGCATCTAAAAACAAGTAGCAAAATTTGGCTAAATAAAAGTTTTGGGAATGCAAAAATGTAAAAACGTAAATATAAACATTGTATCAAACCCAACCCATCACATATGTCTAGATCTACATGGTTGTACCTTAAATACTTAGAAAAGGGTTATTCGGTGGTAAACAAAATAGAAAAAAAGTATGGTATCCACATAAGACATAATCACAAAAAGTTTAGAAAAAGAATAGTGTTAGATCTTTCAAATTCAACAAACAACAATCAATCGACATATAAAAAAAGGAAAAAAAAAAAAAATTCCTTTTTAAAAAAAAAAACCCCCCCCAAAAAAAAAAAAGGGGAAACCCCCCAAAAAGGGCCCCAAAAAAACCCAAAAAAAAAAAAAAAAAAAACCCCCCCCAAAAAGGGAAACCCCAAAAAAAACCCAAAAAAACAACCCAAAAGGAAAAAAAAAACCCCCCAAAAAAAACCCCCCAACCAAAAATTTAAATTTTTCCCCCCCAAAAAACCTTTAAAAAATAAACCAAAAAAAAAACACAAAAAAAACCAAAAAAAACCCAACCAACCAAACCAAAAAAAAAATTTAAACAAAAAAAAATCCCAAAAAAAAACAAAACCCCAAAAAAAAAAAAAAACCCAACAAAAAAAAAAAAAAGGTTTTCCCGGAAAAAAAAAAAATTTTGGGTTTTAAAAATTAAAAAATCCCAAAATTTTTTCCCGGGGGGGAAAAAATTTTTTTTTTTAAAAAAAAAATTAAATTACCAAATTTTAAAAAAATTTGGGGTTAAGGGAAAAAATAAAAATTAAAATTTTTTTTTAAAATTTTTCCCCTTTGGGAAAACCAAAGGAAAAATTAAAATTAAAAAAATTTTTTTTTTTTTTTCCCGGGGGGCCAAATTAATTAGAAAAAAATTTTGGGGAAAAAAATATTTTTTAAAAAACGGGAAAAATTTTTTCAAAACCAAAAAAATTTTACAAAAAAAATTTAAAAAATTTAATTTAAAAAAAAGAAAAAATTTTGGGTTTTGGTTTTTAAAAAAAATTTTTTTTTTCCCAAATTACAAAAAAACCCCAAAAAAAAAAACCCAATTTTTTTTTGTTTTTTTTTTTTTGGGGGGGAATTTAAAGGGTAAAAAAAAAAAATAAGGCCCTTTCCCAAAAAAAGTTTTTCCCTTTTTGGGAAAAATTTTAAATTTTTTCCCCCCTTAACCCAAAGGGGGAAAAACCCCCCAAAAAAATTTTTTTGGGGTTTTTTAAATTCCCTTCTTTTTAACCCGTTTCCAAAAATTTTTCCCTTTAATAAACCCTTTTTTTTAAAGGGAAAAAAACCCCAATTTAAACCAAAAAAACCCAAAAAAGGTTTTTCTTGAATTTTTTTTTTTTAAAAAAATTTTTTCCAATCCAAAAAAAAAAAAAAAAATTTTTTTTTTTAAAATCCCCCCTTTTTTTTTTTTTAAAAAATTTTTTTTTTAAAAATTAAAAAGGAAAATTTTAAAAAATTTTTTTAAAAAAAAAAAAAAAACCAAAATTTTTTTTAAAAAAAAAAAAAAAAAGGTTTTTTAAAAAAAAAAAAATTCCCAAAAAAAAAAAAAAAAAAATTTTTTTAAAAACAAAAAAAAAAAACCCAAAAAAAAACCGGAAACAAAAACCAAAAAAAAAACCCCCCAAAAAAATTCCCCCAAATTTAAAAAAGGGCCAAAAGGGGTTAAACCCAAAAACCAATTTAACCCCCCAAAGCCCAACCAAAATTTTTAAAAAAAACCCCCCCCAAAGGCCCCAAAATTAAAATTCACAAAAAAAAGGGAACCAAAAACCAAAAAAAAAAAGGGAAAAAACCCCCAAAAAAAAAAAAAAAATTTTAAAAAAAGGGAAAAAAAAAAAAAAAAACAAAACCGGAAATTTTTTTAAAAAAAAAAAAAATTTTTGGGAAAGGGGTTTTTCCCCTTTTTAAAGGTTGAGGGAAAAAAGGGTTTTGGTTTTTTTTACTAAAAAATTTTAACCAAAAAAATTTAAAAAAAGGTTTTAAAAAAAAAAATTAAATTTTAAAAATTTTTAAAATTTGGGAAAAATTTAATTTTAAAAAAATTTTTTGGGTTTTCCCCAAATTTTGGGGGTTTAAAAATTTTGGAAATTAAAATTTGGGAAAATTTGTTAAATTTTAAAAAAAAAGGGTTTTTTTTAAAAAAAAAAAAAAAATTTAAATTTGTTAAATTTTAAAAAAAAATTTGGGAAAAAGTTTTT
>JAHHZJ010010078.1:40000-87143 GCA_021437245.1 Aegilops speltoides
TAAAAAAAAAATTTTAAAAAAAAAAAACCAAAAATTTCTTTAAAAACTTTTTTTGGCCCAAAAAAAAAAATAGGAAAAAAAACAAATTAAAAAAAAAAAAAAAAAAGGGCCCCAAAAAAAAAAAAAAAAAAAAAACCTTTTAAAAAAAAAAAAAAAAAAAAAAAAGGGCCCAAAAAAAAAATCCCCATTTAAAATAAAAAAAAAAACCAAAATAAAAAAAAGGGGAAAAAAGGGAAAAAAAAAAAAAATTTTCCAAAGGGAAACCTTAATAAAAAGGGAGGAAAGGAATAAAGGAAAAAAAAAGGTTTAAAAAAGGGGGGGCCCTTTTTAAAAAAAACAAAAAACCTTTAAAAAAATTTTCAAAACCCCCCAAAAAAATAACCTTTAACCAAAAAACCCCCCCCAAACCCAAAATTCCCCAAAAAAAATTAAAAAAAACCCCCCAACCCCCAAAAACCCCAAAAAGATTTAAACATTTTTTTTTAAAAAAATTTAAAAAAAAAAAAAAAAAAAAAACCCCAACTTTTTTAAAAAAAAAACCCAATTTTTTTTTTTAAAAAACCCCCAAAAATAAATAAATCCAAAAAAAATAAAAAGGAAAAAAAGGTTTTTAAAAAGGTAAAACCCAAAAAATTTTAAAACCCAAAAACCAAAAAAAAAAAAATTAAAAACCAAAAAATTTTAAAAGGCCAAAAAAACCAAAAAAATCCAAAACCCAAAAAATTTTTAAAAAAGGGTGGTTAAATTTTTCCAAAAACAAAAATTTTAAGGGAAAAAAATTATTTAAAACACCCCCAAAAATTTTAAATTACCAAAAAAAAAAGGTTTTTTTAAACAAAAAAAAGGGAAAGGAAAAAAATTTTAAAAAATTTGGAAAAAAAAAAATTTCCCCCAATTTAAAAAGGGTTTTCCCCGGCCCAAAAGCCGATTTTCCCAAAAAAAAAAAAAAGGGGCCCCAAAAAAGTTTAATTTTCCAAAAAAAACCTTACCCAAAACAAAATTTTAAAAAAAAAATTTAAAAAAAAAAAAATAAAAAAAAAAAAATTTTGAAAAAAAAAAAAAAAAAAAAAAGGGAAAAAAAACCGCCCAAAAGGAAAAAAATTTAAAGGGGAAAAAAAAAAAAAAATTTTTTCCCCTTTAAAAAAGGGAAAAAAAAAAAAAAAAAAAATTTTTTTTTTTTGGGGAAAGAAGGGAAAGGGCGGGGAAAAAAAAAGGGGGGGAAAAAAAAAAAAAAAGGTTTTTTTTTAAAAAAAAATTTTAAAAAAATTTTAAATAAAAAATTTAACCTTAAAATTTTTTTAAATTTAATTTTTTAATTTCCAAAAAATTTAAAACCCAAAAAAAAACCCAAAAAAATTTTTTTTTTTAAAAAAAAGGGAAAAAAAAAACCCAAAAAAAAAAAAAAATTTTTTTTTTTAAAAAACCCAAAAAAATTTTTTTTTTTTTAAAAAAAAAATCGGGAATTTAAAAATTTGGAAAAAAAAAAAAAAAACCCCCCCCCCCTTTTTTTTTTTTAAAAAAAAAAAAAAAAACCGTTTTAAGGTTAAAAATTTTACCAAAAATTTGGAAAAAAAAAAAAAAAAAAAAGGAAAGGGGGGAAAAATTAAAAACCCAAAAAATAATTTTTTTTAAAAAATTTTTCCCCCCCCTTCCCAAAGGGCCAAAAAAAACCCCCCAATTTTCCCCCCTTTAATTAGGAACCAAAAACCCCTTTTCCAATTTTTTAAATAAAAAGGGTTTTTTTTTTGGCCCAAAAAAAAAAAAAAAAAAAAAAAAAATAAAATTTTTTTTAAAAAAATTTTTTTTTTCCAAAAAAAAAAAACCCAAAATTTTTAAAACCCCAAAAAAAAAAAAGGAAAAAAAAAAAATTCCAAAAACCCCAAAAACCCAACCCTTCCAAAAAAAAAACCCAAAAAAAGGAAACCCCGGGAAAAAAAAAAAGATTTCCAAAAAAATTCCCCAAAAATTTTTGGGTTTTTTTCCCCAAAAAAACCCCCAAAAAACCAAAAAAAACCCAAAAAAAAAACCCCCAAAAAAAACCCCCTTTTTAAAAAAAACAAAAAACTAAAAAAAAACCCCCAAAACCCGGGAAAAAAAAAAAAACCCCCAATTTTTCCCCCAAAACCAAACGGGAAAAAAAACCCCCCAAAACCCTTTCAAAAACCAAAAAACCCCCACAAAAAATTTTTAAAAAAAAAAAAAAGGGAAAAAAAAAAAAAAAAAAAAAAAAAAAAAGAAATTTAAAAAAAAAATAAAAAAAAAAACCCCGGGGGCCCCCCGGGGGGAAAGGAAAAAGGGTTAAGGGGAAAAGGAAAATTTAAAAACCCCAAAAAAAAAAATTTAAAAATTAAAAAAAAAAAAAGGGGGTTCCAAAATTTTTAAAAAGGGTTTTTTAAAAAAGGAAAAACCAAAAAAAAATTTAAAAAATTTTTTTTAAAGGGGGAAAAAAACGGAAATTTTTAAAAATTTAAAAGGGGGAAAAAAAATTACCTTTAAAAAGGGGAAAAAAAAAATTTTTTTTTTTAAAAAGGGGAAAAAAAAATTTTTTTTTTAAAAAAAATTTTAAAAAAAAAAAAGGAAAAATTTTTGTAATTAAGCATTTTAAAAAAAAAAATTTTTAAAATTTTTTAAAAAAAATTTTTAAAAAAAAAGGATTTTTTTTGGGGAAACCCAAAATTTTTTTTTTTAAAAAAAAAAAAAAAAAACCCAAATTTTTTTTTTTTTGGGAAAGAAAAGGGAAAAAAAAGGGGTTGGGGGAAAAAAAAAAATTTTCCCTTTTTTTTTTAAAAAAAATTTTTTTTTTTTTCCCCCCAAAAAATTTTTAACCTTCCTTAGGAAAAAAAACCCCTTTTTTTGTTTTTTTTGTTTAAATTTTTTTTCCCCCCAAAAATTAAAATTAAAAAAACCAAAAATTTAAAAATCAAAACCCCCCTTTTTTTTTTTTTTAAAAACCCTTTTTTTTTTAAAAATTTTAAAAAAAAAAATTTTTTTTAAAAAAATTAAAAAGAGTAAAATTTTAAAAAGGGGGCCAAAAAAAATTAAAAAAAAGGTTTCCTTTTAAAAAATTTTCCAAAGGGGTTATTTTAAAAAAAAAAAAAAAAAAATTTTAAAAAAAAAAAATTTTTTTTTAAAAAAAAAAAAAAGCATTAGAATATGATATCCACATAACACACATATCACAAAAAGTTCGAAAAAAGAATAGTCAATTATCGCACTAAACAAGATCTTGGTGTGTTACCTCAGGAACTACCAATACCAAGTTAGCATAAATGACTATATTAGTCAAGACATCAATCACTCCAAGGAAAATTTGTAAGAGATGTGGTTAACTTGGATGAAACACACCATATCTAGTATACTAGCACGAGTGATATCAATATTTCTACGTCCACATCGGATAGTGTAGAACACACCATAGATAGTATAAACACACCACGGCCTACATGGTTTGCACCTCGAACGCATCCCCATATATGGAAAGACAGACATTGGGAACATAGGCAAAGCATCTCTACTACTATTAAAAGAGCAAACATAAACTCCTCTAAAGCCACACAACAAACTGTACCGGGATAACCGAACCTTTGGATCAAACCAACTTAAACGCATCCGATCCGTCTAGAAGATCGATACCGCCACCCAAATCAACGTCTTGATCGAAATGTTACTGCCAGCAGACGCCTGGTCTGCCAATTGTCCGCGCTCGCGTCCTCTAATCCGCACGGCCCTTCCCTGATTTGCGGAATGCAGTTAGTGCGTGACAGAATATCCTTAACAACCGAAGTTTTCCTTTTTTCTATCGACCTCTTTCTCCAGAAGAAAAATGCTCCCTCCCTCAGTCCCTCCGCAGACCTCTCCCCACGGCCCATCGCGCATCGTCGCCGCCGATCGTCGCCGCCGCCTCCCACGCGACGGAGGCATCTCTCCTTATTTCCCAAGTGCGCGGCAGATGGCGGAAAGGACGACCGCCAACTCTCTTTCTCCCTCGCCCCGCTCCGCCTCACCCATCACCGCCTCATCTCCCGCCCCCGCACAGCCTCACGCTTCCGGACGCTCGCCTCGAAGGAGGCAGTCGCCTCAACCGTCCCCGGCCCGGTGGGGGCGCGGGGAGCAGGCTGCTCTCGCTGCTCGACCGGGCGCTCACCGACAAGGAGCAGTACTGTCGCGAGCGCGCCCAGGTGCAGCACAAGGGCCTTGAGGCGGAGAGGTCCGCCGTAGAGGGGATCCAAGTGCCGGAGAGGAGGAAGAAGGTGGTGAATACCACACATCGGCAGTCATCCTCCCACGCCATACACGCCCATGTTCTGTTGCTGCTGATCCCGCATTACGTTTCACATAAACTGTTTGAGGTAATGCCAACTGGGTTGCTTCAGTTACATGGACCTGTTAAGATACTTTAGTTTGATCGAGTCCTGGAAATTTAGTTTGACCTTATTTGTTGGCTTTAGGTTAAAAATGACGGGAGTTCTTGGGGAGCTTGGAGGAAGTGATGAGTATTGACTCCGAATCCGTGAAACAAGGATTGGTCGAGAAACCTGCTGTTGCTTGGGTTAGTGGGACGTGTGCACGTCTGTTGAAATTTGAGTCCAATTTTGCCATGTTGTGAGTTGTAAACAAATTTTCTTCGAGTTCTGGTGAGCTGAACAAGTATGCGCACATGTGGTTTATTTATTTTTTGGTATAACAGGGTGCAATGAGTGGTGGTGAGTTGGAATCTGCACAAGCCAAGAATCAGGCACCAAGGGATGCTGGGGCTGTTGTTCCTACTCCATTTGAAGCTCTTGAAAGGATTAAGGATTTCAGAAGCTGCTACATCACGGCTGATGTCTTTTGCAAGTTTTTTTTTTGGGAATGTGTTAGTGGGAATCAAAGTCTGGGGTTCATATATTTTTGCAGGTCGAGGAAGGAAAAATTCCGCTGTCCCGAGTTACACCTCCCCATTCCTGGAGATCTTAAAACTGCCATTGAAAGTGGGAAGGTCTGAGCTCTTACAATTTATCTCCACTATCTCTGATGATAGAGGTTAGATTGGTGGCAACATGTTATCCTACATATATTCTTGATAGTTGTCTTCTGGTTAGTATGAACCTATATTCAATACCAAGATGCTAAGACATGGGTTCAAGGAACCCCAATAAAGCATTTGATTACAACATCGGAGCCTCTTTCACTATAATTAGATGCTGTGAATAATTGTTCAACTCAGGAGAGAGACCCACTCTGGGAAAGGGTTGCTTGCATAGGCTTGCATCTTGCTTTCTGTATCTCGGTATATTTTTCCATATAAATTGTAATGGTGGGCACCTCGATACTTGTTCCTTTGGCGTTGACCATGTTGGGAAGTTTGAGCTCAGAAACTGCCGTGAAAGCACTTGATGCTTGAACCCACCGGTAGCAGCATGGAGCTAACATTCTTAGATTTTAGTCTGATTTGATTATCTGTCATCTAGATCCATTCAATGGTGACAATGTATGAGATAGTAATGAAAATTCCAAGTACATAAATTTTGTGCGGGTATCACATGCTACTTTTACTTGTTTAGCGACAAATCTAAATGGCTTTGTTTACTGCTTGTTAGTGTTACGAAGCTCATTTTAAGACGAAAAAGGACCCCTTGGCTACTACATTGAGATATCTTGATAAAATTTAAGATGTTCGGTTTATAGTGGATTTTTTGTGCTAATAACTCTTTTTACATAAATGTCTTTGGTGGTACTGTACTTACTTTGCTGCTTCTGGGTTTGTGAGAGAAAAGAAGATGTACACATTGGTAAGTGATAACGGTAGTGGAGTGTCTTCTTTACCATAAAATATACATAGCATGTTCTACAAACTGCGTATGTCTTATTCTTTTTCTGTACAAGGACTTAAGTACCCTATATATTTTTACATTAGCCTTAATTTATCAGCATTGCATACTGAAAATTTACACACGTGTGTTATGCCTTCATGTATATCTGTAATTTTTTCAGAAATTTCAGAAATGTAAAATATGAATTGTGATGAAATTTGAAATTTGAATTTGAGGCCTCCATGGAGGCTGAGCTCCAAAGGAAATTTCTGGGTAATAATGTTAATAAGAACATATAAAAGTAGTTCCTTTTCATTATATTCCACATGATTCGACTGGTGAAAGGGGACATGGGAAGATATACTGGATTTTTAAACTTGCAATTTGTTCTGTACTTCATTGTTTCTAACTATTAATTTTGTTTTCTGCACTCCAGAATTTTAGGTGCTTTGGAATCCATGGGTCGTAAGAATTATTATCTGTAGTAGGTCCTCCCTGATGTATGTAGCTCTCCCCTGGGCTACTACATTCAGTACACCTGCCCTGCAGTCGGTATCCAGAAATTCTGCTCCATTGCTTTCCTACTACATTGAGGACTATGATCATTTGTTTCGAAGAGAGGTTTACTGTTGAGATTTTTATTTGCTTTGTAGCTTCATATGTTCATACTTCCACCAGATAGTATGAACAAATAGCGCTGCAAGAGCCCCCTGCTATAAATTGAGTTAACTTTTAGCTTTGGGTCAGTCAACCAAATTTTGGTGCTTGGTTGATAGCCCTATCTATTTATCAGTGACAATTGTCATCATCTTTTGAAGGAATAATTCTGGTTCTGATAAAGAACCATGTTATACTTGTTTGTTTTCTGTATAAGCATCAAATTGTTCAAATGGATGTTGTGATTAGAATAATGACAACATTAGTGTTCATCACTGTTCTTCTTGGACTTGAATAGATCTATGTTATTGGAGCATTTGTATCAATCAAAAAAAGTTGTTGAAAAATATTTCTAATATTTTAGTGCGTGTGATGTATTTGAGATAGTACTGCTTCAATATTGTGCGCACAATTGTTTGTTATTGCAGTGGTTATTAACATTTAGAGTGGTTGTTAACATTTATATTTGTTGAGACGTGTGTTGCACGTGCAAACTTACTAGTTACAAGAAGAACCCAATTCGAAAGAACATAAGCAGCCATCAGAAGAACCATAACGAATCACACCATCTCTGCGAATAAGATGGGGTTATTCAAGAACGTAAGAACAACCGTAACGACCACGAGCCAAATTAGAGTATCACAAGGACGCATGCGTTTGAGGTCTGGAAATCGCCGACGATCAACGCAGCGACGAAACCGATCTGAAACTGACCTTACTCTGGCCAGGGCCCGCAGACTTTGCCGCCGGCAGAGTGGTGCGCCGTGGGGATAGGAAGATGGGCCAGGACCTTCCACCAAGGGGCACGGCCGCCATGTTCATTTGGAGGGTTAATCCCCAAGCCGGATGAAGTTCCAACCCGGGGAATTGGGTATTACAACACGTTGTGGCCCCGAGGGCCTTGGAACCTCAAGGATTTGAGCCGAACCCATCGTTAAGAATAAGGTTGAGGGAATGGTAATAACTTGTAACGGCAGCCTTGGATAGTGGCCCGAAACGTCACCAAAAGGCCCGAGATGAAGCTGGTAATAAGTAAGTTGATGAGGTGCAAGCCAAGACATCCGGTAGGGCGTGGAGTAAGCCGAAAGCCGGAAAAGGAGAAGTATAGGCAAGGTGCATTTTAGGCAACAAGAGGCCTGATTAATGGAGCAAGCGAGGGGAATTTGGGAACCCAAGGGTGTGGGAAAGGGAAGCGCGCCCAAAGGATCAAGGAGTGAGCGAAAGCGTTCAGTCGGGAAATTGTGCCGGCCGAATCGCGCCAATGGAGGATGCGAAAGGTGGCCATTGGCTAACGGGCATGGCCAAGGAAAGGCTCGTGTCCAAGGGCCAGGCTGGAAGGGTGTAAATGGCGGCATTTGGCCAATTTGGTCACCCTGATGGGCGGCGATGGATGGGAAGTGCCATTGGATGAAGAAGGGAATGGAGGCTGCTAATTGCGCTAAGGGGCCAATCTCAGGAGCACTAGGAGTTGGGAGTCCGCATAGACGTCTAGGACCCAGAAGCAAAGTTGCTAATGAAACCGTCGAATCATGTTGATATAAGTAGTAGAAAATGCTTTTAAAGACAATTTATTTGCCAATTATGGACGCATGTATTATATTTTGAATGTTAGGTCTACTTGAGTTAGGTTCGAAAACTGTCATTAAGCATTTGCGAAAGGTGTCGGAATCAAACATTATCAACATTTGGTATTTAGGAGGTGATGTCCTCAGAACCGACTTTAATTTTAAACCTTTACTTGGCCTAAATTTACGTATATGCGGGGTCCTTAAATGCCACTAAACTGGTTAATGCAAATCCTTTAACCGAGGCATTTAAACGATTAGCTGGCCTTCAGGGTGTCTTCCCTTTAAATACAAAGGCCGACTAACCGGCTTCATTTAAAGCGGGAATTAAGGCCAAACTAAGTCAACAAATTTAAGCTGCTTTACAATAGCGTTTAAGGCCACTGGGACTCAAAGATTCGCCTTCATAACCAGGTTGGCAAAAAACCAACCCAAATTCAGGCTTTAACTAGCAAGAAACCTAACCGAGCTCCTTTGTTAGTACCCTGGTTGCACCAAGGTTAAAAGAATCTTGGAAAGGAAAACCAAAGGTTCTTAGAACAATACTTGTGTACACGGAACTCAAAAGACAATTTCGAACTAGACCTCGTTCGTTCTCGCAACCGACGCGAACACGGAACCCAGACCCGGAGTGCTCTTGATAATGAATCGCACGCAGAAAGAAAGAATTGCTAGTTCGCGAACGAGATGGAGACCCCGACGAGGCGAGGCGGACCAAGAACACGCGAAAGATCGACAACGGGCGAGGACGGGCGAATCGAACCGACGCGACTCTACATGGACGATTTACGAAGACGAGCAAAATCGAATCGACGCTACTCCACACGCATAACAGCGAGGACGAGCAAAATCGAACCGACGGCAACTCTAAACGGAAGGCGACAAGCAAAATCGAACCGGACGAGACCCCAAACGGGCGACGGCGAGGACGAGCAAAATCAAACCAAAGTAAATCCCAAACGGATTTAATTGAGCACGAGCAGAAACCAAATCTTGCGTGGTTCTAAACCTAAACGGGCGGCGATTCGAGGACGAGCGAATCCAAACCAGCGCGAGGAGGCGAGGCGAGGCGGAGGCACCACCAGGGCCCCGGACGAAGGGAGGAGGAGCACACCGGCCACGGCCAGAGCGCTGGGAGGGAGGACAGGGCGCCGGCCGGGCGGGCGGGCCGGGAAGGGGCGGGCGCTGCCAGGTTCTTGCCGAGGCGGCTTGGGCGGGCGGCGAAACCGGAGGGGAGTGGAGCTGGTGGTGGTGGGTTGGGCTTGATGCGGACCGGTGCGCAGGCGACGGGTCGGTCGGTCGGTCGGCAACGCGGTGCGGCGCGAGATATTACCGCTGGGAGCTCATATTGGGATCGGGTGCTCGATGCAGTTTGGGAAATTTCTAGTTTTTTTAAGGTGGAAAACCAATTTTATTCATGGAATTCCACAAGAAGTGGGACACATCTAGGGTCATGTGGAGTGCCAAGCCATACATGGCGTCCTGGGCCCCTGCTCAAACAAAACTTAGCTAATCTATGTGCTTCATAATTAACAGCACGACTCTCAAAAGTAAAGAACATTGAAAAAGAGAAACTTTCAGATTAATCTCACTAATGGTAGCTCCATATTGTCCTCGGGTTCTCCTTGTAATATCGGAGACCACCTGTTGGCAGTCCGACGCCACTATAAACTGGTGGATACCCAGATCTTCGGCGAGGGCTAGAGCCTCCCGACACGCCATTGCTTCCAAGGTAGCTGGATCCGTGACTCCTTCAATCACCAGCGCCGAGCTACCGAGAAAATTTCCCTTCGTCTCTCAAGATATTGCCACCGCAGTAACCTCCCTGTTTCTCCTCGAACTCCAGCGCCCACATGTATTTTGCAAGAACCTTGGGGTGGCTTTGGTTGGGTGATTCTTTGCACCGAAACGTCCGCCTGCCCCCTTGTTTGCTCCTTATTGCCAGTAAGGGCCCCACCAAGAATGAAGCTCGTGGATGAAACCATGTGTAGCATGGGGGCTCGAAAATTGACTCATGGATGGCCTTATGCCTTGCATGCCAAATTGACCACAAGGTCACCGCCACGAGGACAAAATCATCGTGAGAGAATGAGTCCATCAGTGTGAAAAGCCACTGTTTCGCCTTAGGCTTAGTAGTGGTTATGATTTTATGTGTGATCTCTTCCCCTGTAAGTGCCCATACGCTTCTTGACGAGGTGCATTCTACCAGTGAGTGACGCCATGAATCCCGTGCACCACACAGTCCGCACTATGGAGAGTCAGCCATGTGCCGTGAGCACGCACGCCGCTCGCTTGAAGTGAATGTTTGGCAAGCCGCCATAAGAACATGCGCCTTTTTCGGGACCTCCGCTTTCCACATGGTTTTCCAAGCTCCTCTCGACCTTGTAC
The DNA here is from genome assembly GCA_021437245.1 of Aegilops speltoides. NCBI lineage: Eukaryota > Viridiplantae > Streptophyta > Magnoliopsida > Poales > Poaceae > Aegilops > Aegilops speltoides. The sequence continues at coordinate 50,403 of JAHHZJ010010078.1, forward strand.
TAGACGGCCATGGTCCCTCTTCGCCATGCTTCTATGAGTTCTCGCCGAACCAAAGATGTTGTAAGCAGACTTCACCGTGAAATTGCCATGTTTTTCGTGATGCCAAGCCCAAAAGTCCGGGAGATTACGGCACACAATGATCCCCAAAGATCACTTGAGCATCCATCGCAGGAATGTCGCCTAAACCAACTGCTTATTCCATGAAGCGTAGTTGCTCAATATCAACTCGCACACCAAATACCGTGGGTTGGCCATCGACATCCATAAGGTTGTTTCGTCGCCTCCTGCAACCGCTTTTGTGTCCATATCGCCGAGTGGCTCCATTACCAATTCTCTTGATCGCATCAAGTTTTAGGGTATCCTTCCTTCTAAAAGCGCCTCCAAACTTGACTTGATGGCCCCCTGATCGGCAAACCGTAAATCTTTGTTTGGGTAATAGATGCCTTCGTAATTCTTGCACTTAGGGACTCGGATTCAGAAGAGACGCCAAGTTCAAGGGCCAGATAGCTTGTTGAATAACTCAAATCCTTGAATCCTGCCACCCATGCTTTTGGGCTGGGTCATAGATTTCCATGAAACCCAAAGGGGTTTTTTCCTCTTTGCTTCCCCACCAAAATTTTCTCGATACATATTAAGGTGTTCACACAGCCTCTAGGTAGCTTGAAACACGACATAGAGAAGACCGGACTACCTGGCCACCGCCTTCACCGAACCTCATTCCCCGCCATGGACATAGTCCGCTCAATCCAGCTCGCACCTTGCTCCACAAACGGTCTTTGAGATACTTGAAAGCATCGTTTTTTGAGTTGCCAATATCTGAGGGCATCCCCAAATACTTCTCGTTTAGAGTTTCATTAGGGATGTTAAGTGTGTCCTTAATCTCTTGTCTAACTACATCCGGAAACCCTTTGCTGAAATACACCGAGGACTTTGAGTAATTGATGCGTTGTCCAGTTGCTTGACAGTAAGTGTCCAGAACCTGGTAGACCTCGTTGGCCCCCACACCGTTTGCCTTGAAAAATAGCAGGCTGTCATCAGCAAATAAGAGATGGTTCACTGGTGGCGCCAAGGGAGCTACCTGTAGACCATGCAAGTTGGATGACTCACTTTTTGATTTTAGGAGGCACGAAAGGCCCTCTGCTGCTAGCTAGAACAAGTATGGAGAAATAGGGTCCCCTTGTCCGATACCTCTCAAGGGATAAACTGCTGCAACTTCTTCCCATTGAACAAAACAGAGAATTTTACCGTGGTGACTATACTCATAACTATATTCACCCACCTCTCAAGAAAGCCCAACTTCAACATTATTGCTTTTAATAAGGCCACTCAACCCTATCGTAAGCTTTCATCATATCGCTTGAGAGCACATGACCGGTGTTTTTTTGCTTTATTCCTCTTCATGAAATGCAAGCACTCATATGTCAGGGTGATGTTATCTCAGAATCAGCCTGCCAGGCACAAAAGCTGACTGTTCTTCTGAGACTATATCAGGGAGAACTTGTTTCAATCTATTAGATATCACCTTTCAAGCTATCTTGTACAAAACATTACACAAACTGATGGGACGGAATTGAGCTAGGAGGGTTGGTTTTTTTTACCTTGGGGATGAGTACCAAGATGGTGTCATTTATGCACTCGGCCGATTCTGCCCCTCAACACTTCTCGTGATGGCCGCCGCCACATCTTCCCCTGTATCCCAATGATGTTGAAAAAATGCTACGAAAAGCCATCAGACCCGGAGACTTAATTAGGAACATCCGAACAAAGCATCCTTCACTTTTGTCGATCAGATGGTGCATTAAGCATCTCGCTCATCGCTTCACATTTTGACAGAACTCAGATCAAGCACCGATCCATGTCATGGACTCCCTCGGATGTATACAGATTTTGGTAAAAATTGGTTGCCATAGCTTCCATCTCCACCAGATTGTCAGTAAGTTGTCCATTCGGCCTTTGCAGCGATTTAATCTGATTCTTCCTCCTTCTTCTGCTTGCCGGAGATGAAAGAAATAAGTCTTCTTGTCGCCATGCATAGGCCACTCCAACCCGCCCGTTGTCTCCAAAGGATTTCTTCTATGATAAAGTTCTCGTTAGATGTTCCACAATTTTAATTTCGCATGAGAAGGACCAAATCTTCCTTGATCGCGCAAGAACTCCTCGTAGCTCAGCTTTAAGACGCTGGATGTCGCGCCTCGATGACCAAAATGCGATCTCGTCCCATCGAGAAAGATCCGGCGACAGCGATTTCAGCTTTGTTGATTAGTTGTGGACCGATCGCCTCGTCCGCGCCCACGCCCGCTCAACCATCGCTCAAAGGCTGGGTCCCGCCCCATGCAAGTTCATATTTAAATGATCATGGGGCCCTCCTCGCATGCAGCCCCATGCACGAGCTTACGATAAGGGGTAATGGTCGCCACCCGCTGTTACATGCTCCACCGCTACCGAGGAAAGGCAATTGACCACGCCTGGTTTCATGACGCCTATCCAACCTAACTCTTGTGTATGTGCCTCCCATCACTTTCTTCTCAAGGTCCAATCATTTCCTTTGTAACCTATGTCCGCCAAACCACAAGTGTCTAGGGCATCTCCAAACCGCCCATTTGGGCTTGACTCGCTTCCCACACCATAGTGTTCATGTGCGGAGGGCTTCGCTGAAATCGCCCAAGACTAGCCAAGGAACTTGATTAGAACCAACTATACCCTGAGTGTATCCCATGTCCCAGGCCTCTCTGGCCACTTGAGCTTCACCATAAATGAAAGTGACCCTTGTTTTGACATCAACCATCTCATCAATAGTTACATCAATATGGTACTTCGAGTAACCGTAAATATCAAGCTTTATTTCATCATTCCAAAATACCAAGACCTCCACTTCTACCCGAGCTATCGATCGCAAAACTATTATTAAAGCCCAAAGAACCCATCATATTCTCGACCGATCCTCTATTTGTGTTTCAAGAATGCAAAGTACAGAGGGGGCAAATTGCTTCGTCAGATCACGGCTCTCTAACTATCGCGAAGTTTGCTGCCCCACGACGCTTCCAAAGACAAGAGACTCATTGCGCTTATGCGCATGGGGCCCGCCGTAAACGCGACGAGTTTTTGGGTACTATCGGATTCTTCCCATTGTTTTTGTCGCTGGTCATCCCTCCGGTCTTGTTCCTCTTTGTCTCCTGCTTGGTCAATGGGCTGACTGGTGTTTCTGGGGCTGGCAACATCAGCAACTTTCCTAACGAATCCGCTGTTGGCAGCTTGATCACCGGTCGCAGGTCCATCACATCGCCCCTTTTTCTATTATTCTTCGCCTCCCCATAGTGACATCCAGTGTTCGGGCTAATGTTGTTGCTGAGCTCACGTGAAACATTAGCATCTTGTGTTGATCCACGGAAATTTCTAGTAGGATGGTCGATGCAAAGGCGGTTCCGCCAGGCACTACTAAAAGGGCATCGCTGGCTATCCCACCCATTTGGTCGTGTTAGGTTGTGTGTCGGTTTTATCTAAAAATATATATGTTTTTTAGGATTACCGCTGTTTCATTAATCACAAACATAGTGAATACAAAGCACACAGTACCGATCGAAAGTCCGAGAGAAAACACGTGTTCCCACAACTTTGCGCAAAACCCTCCAAGAAAATAAAATCACATTGAAGACCATAGGAATTCCGCAACTGCCGCCACCACCAACATCGCCGCAGAATTTGGAGGAGAACCATAGCCAAGAAGGGCGTTGTCACCGATGAAGAAGTCTTCCAAGGACGAGGCCTTTATCATTGGCGCGGTCGGCCGGGATCTTCCCCGTCCTCCTCGAATTTCAGAGTTATTGTCAACTGTCGATGTAGTCGAGGCCGAGCACCAGATCAGCCACAAGTCAAGATCCGGAACCACCATCCTCTCAAAGTCATCGGTGATGTCACCAGGGATGACAACCACCGGCCATGGACTTAAAACCGCCTTCCAGAAGGATCGGCGGGAGACTGAGCCCACCTGCTCCTCGATGCCGCCATTGACGACATCGAGAAGGGGCTGGAGCTTGGGCATTATTCTTGGATGCGATGCCGCAGTCACCATCAAAAACAGTGCCACACTACACACAATACCTTGCATTGCAGTCGCTTCCCCGATGCAGCTGCATGGAGATGCTAGACTCGCTGATCGAAAGGAACAACGAATACACATATCCACGAGCCTCTCAACACTGTCATGAAGGACGCCGCCGAGATGATGCCAGGACTCGGGAAATCTTATTCGACACAGTGCCGCTAACACCATTGAAGTGATGCAGAGGACCAAACTACCCTAAACCTATCTACACACCTATATGAAGAACCGCCTTCCATCTAGCCGCTTCCGAGGCAAACGGAGGAGGAAGGAGCCCGCGGACTGGCCGACGGCCGAGGAGGGATTGAGGTGCCTCTCAGGCATCTTTGGAACCCGTAGAGAGACGACCGGGAGGTTGTGGTTTGTGTAAAGAGGGACGGAAAATATGTTGGTGCAAAAGACATTTGCAATGTTTTCATTTCATTAACATCAACTTAAGGTCCAACTTGTTTCAAATAAAAATTTGATATCCAACTAATCGCCCAGCTAGAACAGCAAGGGTATGTGTCTGAATCGATCGTGTTTGAGGTGACTCGGCGATAGTCCCACGGCCGACGTGGTGCCAACTCTTCCCTCCCGCTGATCCCTCCTCTTCCAATTTGATCCTTCGCCTATCTTTGAGATCCACCACTACTCCCCTCGCTTGTTATTATCCCTTCTCTCATAATTGATTTCTCTTCCTCTAGTGTTGTTTCAAGTGGCCGAGGTGGGATTTTCTGAAGTCCTAGTGTTGAGGGAGGCGCATTGAAGGAAATACAAAAAACTGATAGTACTTAAGTGTACAAGCAAACTGATCATGTTGGGGAGGGTCCTCGCCCATGCTGGCCACCCCATGCCTCTCAGTTATTTCACCCTATCAATCCTCTATTCATCATCTCTCTTGATTGTTCTCTCAATACATGGCCTCCTTAGTCGTTGTATATCCCAAAATGAACCACACTTGGCGCATGTGTGTTGACTACCAACCCCTAAACAAGGCATGCCCCAAGGATCCATTCGTGCTGCCACAAGTGATCAATTCCATGGCCATTAAGTAGCGCTATGATTTTGGGCGATATTCAAGCTATCATTAGATAAAAATGGAGTATTCAGACGATATCAAGACTCCTTCATCATCTCCTATGAAACTTTCTCCTAATTTTCATGCATTTGACCTAAAAATGTTGGTGCGACTTACCAATGGTGTATTCAAAAATGTTGACACTAGTGGGGCGGCAGAAACTTCCACACCTTTGTCAACGACATCGTGATAAAGTCCAAGCAAGGGATGATCTCCGCGGATCCGCGAAAACCTTCACAAACCTCACGCAGATCAACTCAAGGTCGACCAAGAGAAATGTATAATCAGATTACCACAGTAATCTCCTTGGTTTCATCATTTCAGATGCAAGATTGAGGCCACCCGAGAAGGTCAAAGCGATCCTAAAGATGGCCACACACAAAATCAAGGTTGTGCAAGAATTCATCTGTTGCATTGCAGCCCTTAGGGCATCTCCGATGGCGACCTCTAACCGCCAGATACGACCGACCGTAGAAGCCATCCAACGCGGACTATATCGGTTCAAGGGCGCAGTCCGACATGTTTTCTCCCGCAAGTTGGTGACAGTTGGGGGTTGCAGGAGTCCTAACAGCAGCCACGCAGACTCCGACACCCCAAGCCCACCCAATCCCCCCTCTCGGTCTCATTTCCTTCCACTATGTCCTTCTCCTCCTTGCATTGCATCCACACCCTCCACCTCCCCCGCCATCGTTGTATGTCTCTGGCCGCCATAGAGGCATTGTCGGCGACGCGCTCTCGCCTTTTACGACGCCGTTGTCCACCCAAGAGCCATTTGTACCTGTGTACACTTCTCCCCGCCGGGCGACTTCCATGGCGATAAAGATGGCCGATAAGTGTTCGATCAATGCCATTGAGCTTATTTTCAAACGCTATGTTGTTTTTTAGTGTATGAATGATGGTGAGCTACTCAACAATGGAGTATGAGTTATTATGCAATGTGTGGTTGGCCGTATCCGTAGATTTCGTAAGCAGAAGCTGAGGGGGACCTTCTGGCAGCAGGTGCATGAATTATTTCACACACGAAAGCACACTGCGCCCTATGACAGTTACATCAGTCAACAACACAATGTGAGGTCGTTATCGTATCGCTTGCATGCCATCCAGACCAGCGTAACCAAGTTTTATCAAGTGGTTGCTCACCGAGGCAAGGTGGCCATTGCATGCGCAGAGGAGATCGAAGTTTTGCTTCCTCTTGCTCAACATGTTTAAATTTTTCATTCACTCAAAGTTGGTCTACACATTACCCAAGACGCACTACCATGATGTACCACATGACAGTAGGGATGGTCATTTACGCACACACACCGTTGGATGAAACTAAAGAGGGAGTATGTGGGACTTAACTGATCCGTTGAGGAAAAACTTGTTGGACATCCGTTAATCCAGCTTGAATTAGAGACATTGTTGTACTAAACTTATTTACATGCTACGATGGATGATTCGTGCTATTTTTCTATCCGAACTTTGATGAATATCAACCGTGTGTATGAATTTCGGCCCCGTTAGTTAAAATGTTGGTTGAAATGTATGTGGATAGCGTTGATGGTGACCTCCTAATCCGTGTCTTCAAACCGCCCCTATCGCCAGACATGATGCGTGAGGAAATTTGCAGTGTTCCCGTAAGTGCATTTAGTGCCACCCTAGTTGGTTTTGGAGTATTGACTAAACATGGTTGACGGACTAATGTGTTTGTGAGAATTGCAGATAACATGTAGTGTCCTCATTGATTCGGTTTACCTACCATAGATGACCCCTAAAATGTGTGAAGATTAATGATGGTTCGTGAAGACATTCACGATTTAAGATTATGACACGTGAAGCTATTCACTTGAAGGCTATGGAGTGCTAAGACATAGTTGTTTCAGAGTTTCTTCTTTATTGAGTCATAGGAACCACCGTGATTGTTAAGGGGTCCAAGTGAACAAAGTCGAGGATCGATGTGATGCTCAACCAAATCCTATGTCTTCGAAATAAAAACAATGAGAGCAAATCTTATCCACCGATGAGTCACTTTGCTTGTAGCCCAAGCCAAGTTGTCGCAGTGTTTGAAATCGACCGCTGGACATGTGCCAATTCCTTAGTGACCCAGATCATTTTGGACATATCAGTCAGTTGCCTCCTCGCTATAAATAGCCCACCCCTACAACATAAATTGGTGGCTGCTCAGAGTTAGTGCATGGCTTTTGTCGCTTGAGAGCAACCCACCTCCAAGCATTTGAGAGAGAAATCCTTGCAGGATAAAGCCCAAAACACCCAGAGCCAAAGAGTGCTAGGCATCACGTAGTCTTTTCCAGACGAGTGATCTCAAGACTTGTTACACTTAAGGATCTGTGAATCCTCCAAATTGTTAGGCGCCGCTCGAGCATCCAAGAGTCATTGTGGATTGTCAGAACAAAGTCATGAAGGTTTGGAAGTCACCTCAAGACTTACCAGAGTGATTGGGCGAGGACCGGGTGTCCTTATCTCAAGGGTAATAAGGTGAAGACACGGTCTCTCGAAAGTTAAATCTTAGCCTCCCTAACTGCACGCACAGCTTGTCACAAAGAATCGAACTGGTCTACCAAATTCTTGTCTTCGCTAAACTACTAGTTCTATCCTCTACTCTCCTTACTTTATAGTTGTCTTCATGAAGTCATTGCTTGCTTGTCGATTCGCTTGACTTCACCCGTGAAGACTATTATCCTGCTTAGCTTCAGACTATCTTCCTTTCTCGATCCCATCTACCTAGTTGTAGTTAGTCTTCATACTTTCACTGAATTGTATGTATGACTAATGCTAGCCTAGTGTAGTTTTCATTCCGCTGCTTGTCTTCAAAGCCACCGTGTTTTGAAGACTTTCATAAAAATCGCCTGTTCACCCCCCCTCTGGTCGATAACTAGCACTTTCAATTGGTATCGAGCAAGGTACTCCCTTGTTCTCGTGTGACGGTTTAACCACCCAGAATTTTAGCTATGTCGACTATAAGGATAATCAAGGTCTCCGCTAGTGCCCCGCCTTGATGGCACCGACTACCCCTCATCAAGAACAAGATGTGCATGCACCTTGAAGCCATTGATGTTGATCTCTCGTATGTCGTCAAGATTGGCATTCCCAAAGTCGGTGAAGGTGTCACCCGCCGATGTCAAGAGATTTGCTCAATTGACTCAACCGCCAAGAACATCATCTCGGGTCATTCGACCAAAGGGCGATGGCCGTGAGTGCAATCGAAACCGCAGTTGGTCCGGGACCGGCTGTCCAAGGTCAATGAAGGCGCTCAACTCGAGAGACTCAAGAATTGATGTTCTTCGCAATCTCTTCAATCGCTTCAAGAGAAATGACAATGCAAATGTCCAAATTTCATGTTCGATTGCTTGACCGATATCACCAATGAGCTTTGTGCTCGATGCCACCGAGATCACCAAGCATGATATCGTGAAGAAGCTTCTGAGATCACTTGACAACTCATTTGACACCTTAGTCTGATGATTCAAGAACGTCCTGACTTCAAAGATCTCGATCCATCTGACATACTTGAGAGGCTCAACACACATGAGTTCCAGCTATCTGAGAAGCGTGGTATCTATGAACCCAACTATGGCTGAACCTGTGCTTTGAAGGCTAAAGCTGTTTCCTCATCTGAAGAAGAATCTAACTATAGCTCTGGTGTTCCTGAAGAGTTTGGCAAAGAGCTTGCAATGCTCGTGAGGAAGTTCCAAGTTCTCCAAGAAGAATCGATTCAAAGAAGTCTTCAAGATCTAGCTCAAAGAACGACGAGGCTTCATCACGTGACTACAAGAAGAGGACTTGCCACAAATGCAAGAAGACGGGCCACTACATCTCCGAGTGTCCTTAGTGGGATAAGGAATCAAAGAAGAAGAAGAAGAAGAGCAAGGAATATGATTCTGATGACAAGAAGAAGAAGAAATCTTCAAAATCTTCTTCAAAGTCTTCATCAAAGTCTTCATCTCACCAGAAGACCTCATCAAACATGGCTCGTGCATTTATTGGCAAGGAAATGTATTCATAGGAGGAGTCTGCCTCTGAGGAGGCGGAGGTGGAGTCTTAGGAGGAGTCTAATTCAAGCGTGGCAAGCCTGGCTCTGGCATCAGCATTCTCCGCCAAGTCAATCTTCAACACTAAAGACAATGGTCGCAGCTGCTGAAGCCAAAGTCGATGATGATGATGATGACTCGCCCTACCTATCGCTTCATGGCACGGGTGCCAAGGTAACTTCACGCGATGCCTATTTCCAAACCTCTAGCGAAGATGACTTTGAATGTGAATCCAAACCTAGCTATAAGACACTTGCTAAAATTGCAACTGAGCAACAAACTGCTATGGAACATATTCAAAAGCTGCTAGACAAAAGCGATGACCTGTTGGATGCGGAAATGAATCAAACTCAGTCCTTAATCAAAGACATTAAAATTCTTCATGTTAAGTACGAAGATCTTGAAAGTCGTCATGAAACTCTCTCAGCCTCTCATGAGAAGCTTTCCTACGATTATTTTCAAAGGAAGCAGGATCCAGAGAAACTAAGAGCGTCTCATGAAGATCTTCAAAAAGAGAACGATTCACTACTCGCCCAACAAATCAATACCGCTCAGGTAGAATTTGTTCCACCATGCTTAAAGTGTCTTGAGCGCGATAATGATGTCTCTATTGCTGAATGTTCTACTGCTTCTGATGTTGCAATATCTTCAACTGCTGATGTGGTAACTAACCCCTCTACTGAGGATGCCACTACTATTGTTGATGAGAATGCTAGGTTGAAGACATTGCTTGAGACCAGCATGTACAAAAGCCTCAAAAGGCATCAAACCTTGTGTGATGTCCTCAAGAAACAGATTCTGAACTGAAACCCTAGGAAAGAGGGTGTTGGGTTAGAGAGGAAAATGAACGTTGATGGTTCATATTGATGCCCGAGCAAGACTCCCAAAACCACCGGGTTGTCGCTATGATCCTTTAGTGGACCCATCCACTTTATCCGCTTCACTTGTGCTAACCCAATTGTTATTAATGAATCCTTTGATGCCAATTATAAATTGTTTAAGAATCGAACGGTGAAGTGTTTGCTGTACATTGGTACTAATCAGAGGAACGGTTTGTCGGTGTCAAACCGCGGATCTTGGGTAGGGGGTCCCGATCCAAGCGCCTAAGGCTAATGGTAACGGAGGCAAGGGACACGATGTTTTACCCAAGTTCGGGCCCTCTCGATGGAGGTAAAACCCTACTTCCTGCTTGATTGATCTTGATGATATGAGTATTACAAGAGTTGATCTACCACGAGATCATAGAGGCTAAACCCTAAAAGCTAGCATATGATGATTATGATTGTCCCTATACGAACCAAACCCTCCGGTTTATATAGACACCGGAGGGGGCTAGGCTTTACACAGAGTCGGTTACAAAGAAGGAAATCTAATATCCAGATCGCCAAGCTTGTCTTCCACGCAAAGGAGAGTCCCATCCGGACACGGGACAAAGTCTTGAGTCTTGTATCTTCACGGTCCATCAGTCCGGCCAAAGTATATAGTCCGCTGTCCTGATACCCCTAATCCAGACTCCTCAAGAGTCTCCTCTAACCAAAGCTTCATGACGATGAGTCCGGCGCGTAGATTGTCTTCAAGATTGCAAGGTGGGTTCCATCTCCTAATACTCCAAAGTAGATTGAGGATTATGTCCAGCTTTATGAGGTAATTTCCGCGACACCACCATAGAGAGCATAGCACTTCATAAATCTGATCCACGACAATTTTTGTATGGTGTGCTCCTATGTTGTGGCCCGGCCCAACATGAACCGATTTTTCTTGGCCTGCCTCAATACGTGCTGCGAGGTGGTTTTATTGGCACACCTTGCCAAAGCAGAGATCGTGTTCCCCTTATCGCGGGATCTTCCATCAATACGGGTGTGTGCAACCCCATGACACCTGTTGGTATGACTCTATGTTTTTAGGTAAGTCCCAAGCGGTTATGCTGAGGACGCTTGATATTCACCCCCTTTATAGAGGGGTCGAGGCCTATCCCTCTTTTCTACCGCTCTTGCGCCTTTTCGCATCTTGAGTTCTAACACCCGAAGCCCAAGCTCAAGCACTTCGGATCTTCAATCATGTCCGGATCCAACCTTCAAGGCCGGTGGATGGCCTCCTCGGTCATAGAGGAGGACATCGTGAAGCTTAGGGAGGTCAGATATCCGATCACGACATCAAGCACAAAGCTTCCTCGCCTCCAGGCAGGTCATCCCTACCCCGAGCCCAACGAGAGCATCAGATTTGTTTCTCACTTCCTCCGCTGCTTAGGCTTCACCCTTGATCCCTTTGTGAGAGGGCTCATGTTCTATTGCGGCTAGATTTTCGTGATCTAGCTCCTGACGCCATCCTTCACATCTCGCCGCTCATCGCTAGGTGCGGCTTTTCTCCACGCCACCCCGCACTTCGCTTATGGCTCAAGACCTTCAATGTGAAGTCAAGATGATTGAGGGGCGACACGCGGAGTGCGGAGGTGCTGTAATAAGGTGAATGCCGATGTCCCATGGCTGCAGGCCCTTTCCCAGAGGTGTCCGATCTATGGCAGCGGAGGTGGTTTTACGCCACGGCTCCCAGAGGCACAAAGTGGGTGGCTGCCCCGACTCCGCTCGGGCCTCCGCCTCAACTAGCGCCATGAACCAATGTAGGACGGATTGGGGCCCGCTAATGATGTACCAACATTGCAGAGCCGCATCCGGAGCTTTTGAGAGGGACATTAGCCTTGTCAAGATAATTCGTAATGCTAGTCCGACGGATGTTGTCGGCAAACGCCGCCCTCCGGATGTGGGAGTTCAACTGAAGGTCCATGGACTATTCTCGCACTTCTTCAAAGATGATGCTCAAGGGATGTGTGTTATTCTTGGACCACAAGTAAAGTGTCCGGACACCACCGAGGATGCGGGCCTGAGCTGCAACCGCCCAGATACCCAAGTAAGTAACCCAGAAACCGAACACTTCGTTTATAGTTATCATAACATTATTCTAAAAATCCTCCATGGCCAGGAATGGCTCAGCAAGGCGGAGAGAATCAGGTGTCCGGCGCCACTTCCCGAAGGCTCTTCTAGCCCCGCCATAGCCAAGATGCTTAGTCGTGTGCTAAGTAAAGTGCCCTCGGGGAAAGACGAAGGGAAGAATAGAGAAGCAGAACTTCATACATTGCACATCCAAACCGGGGGAATTGCTACCTCCCCAAAGGAGGATAGTCGGGGAGGGGAATCTAAGGTCTCCTCCCCTCGCGGGAAGAAGAGGGCCGCCTCCGAAGACTTGGAGACGGAGGCGCCCATACAAGGGAAGAAAATCTCACCAGGGGCCCGCCTCAAGGGCGCTTTCACCACGCCATGCCCGCAAATGGCCAGCCTCACCGAGCTGTAAGTTAATCAGAATACAAAGCTAGTGCTTCCTCCTCTCAGAACTGTGATCCATTCTTTGTAGTCCGCTAGCAGCTCTTCTCGATAGAGTTCGTCTTTGGGGGATCTCCTTCCGGAGATGATGGAGAGTGATACCCCACCAACCACTCCGCCTCATGGGGCGGGCGACCCCGAGGTGTCGTCACAGAGGAGTCCAGATTTGCCGAGGCCAGAAGCTAGTACTTCGGCCGCCCTGAGCCCGGAGTGTTTGGCTCCCACGGGGGGCGATAAGAAAGGTCCATCACAGTTTGGCGATCGGCCGGATACGACGGGCCTTCTGGAGCGAGTCGCTCTCTCGGAGGATCACCCTTCGTTAATGAGCATGGTGCTTGAGAAGATTTCATCCGCCACAAGCGGGTTGAATGAAGCTTTTACGAGCCTGCTCAGAGGCTTTGAGGTATGTAACGAAATACGCAATTCTTGATTGTGGCGCACGCGCTAGGTGTGCTCCATATGGATAGTAGCCCCTGAGACTCTGGTTGCCAGCCCAAGGCGGCAAATGGAGGATCACATCGTTGAGTAATGATCATACTGTGTTTATGCACAGGTGGCTAAGGGTCCGACAGCCGACCGGTCCGTTGAAGTCGCCGAACTGAGGCGACAGATTGGAGTTACTGATGCCGATATCACACTTGTGAACGAGCAGCTTAATGAGTCACAAGTTATGTGCACTGCTTTCCTTATTTGTTATAGGAAAAACTAAGAGGAGCATAATGTTAATGTTATATGCTTGGACTGTAGACGAAGTTGCTGCCGTGGAAGCCCTGAGGGTGGAACTTGCCCTGGCCAAGGAACAAGCCCGGGCAAGAAATGCGGCTGCCCTAAAGGCGGCCGAAGAGTTGAGAGCCGAACAGGCTGCTCGTCGCCGAAGCAAAGACAAAATAGCCGAGATGGCTGTGGAGCTGAAAAATGCCGCCGACCGGTATGAGCTCCTTGAAAAAGAGAATAAGGCTAATTCGGCTGACCTGAAGAAGGCACTTGATGCAGCCAAGGAGACGCGATCCGAAATTAGGGATGCGCGGGAGGAGCTTTGACAGGCCGGAGAAATCGCGGCTGGAAACCCCTATTTGTTGCGGATGAAGTTTTTAGATCCAAAGTACGCTCCTTTGGATCGACGCTGGAGCCCTGCAGACGCGTATGCGGATTTGGCGAAGAGTGCGGCTGATGCGGCCAAGTTTTTTGAGGATCAGAAAGATAATGAAGTGGAAACGCTGTTTTGGTCGCAATTCAGTGCTCCAACGCGCCCATTGCCGTTGAGTGAGAGGATGACTGCTGTGGCCGAGCTCCATAGGCTGTCCGGTCTTGCAATGCGGTCTGTAATAGACCATCTATGGCCGAAGGGGCCTAAGCCGGACAATTATTTTGGTTTAGTGCAACAACTCCTTGGTGCCGAATCGCGGATCGATGCCATGAAGAGGTCGGCATGCATAGAGGGTGCACGGATGGCTCTTGCCCGCGTTAAAGCATATTGGGCAGATATGGAGGCCACCATCATTGCACTCTAGAATCCGTGGGGCCAGATCCGCCGAGCACTACTTGGAGCAGTAGCGTATGGTGCTTGCTTAATAGAGGCTCAGGCTCAAGAATGTCATGTTTGAGTGACAAATTGTTTCATTGTAAAAACAATGTTATTTTAATTATGGAGGCTATGTTTATACTTTTCACCAAAGTGTTATTGTGCTCTCCGTATGGCCGCTTTATGTATATATGCAATTTTGAAAGTTAGCAATCGTTGACTTCAGCCCCCACGCATATAATGCGGGGGTGTTCGCGAAAATATGCGTAATCACACTTGATCCAACGTCTTGGTCCATTAAGGAGGTGATCGCATGTCGAACTAGGCAACCAGACTATATAGCTTTAACACTTTCACTTGGCCATAGGAGTTTGACGGTGGGGCTACTATGTAACCCCTGGTACTTTTGCGTGCATCCGAACACGGGCGCGTGTGTACATGACCGGGAAATAGTCCTTTGTTAATGCGGAGGAATCCTAAAGATTCCACTAAGTCTTCGAGTGGTTGAACAGTCTCTCGCTATATCATGACAAATGGCCGCTTTCATCGAGGTGCTCATCCGAATAACCAGGCACAATTGCAGAGTTTCCTTGGCCGCTTTAGCCGATAAGAACGGAACGTAAGGCGGCAAACCCAGGAGCCGGGCAAACCCAACATTTGACCAAAGACATGATTCAGAGCTGATGCATATAAGGCCAAACTCGTGAAGCCGAACACTCCCAAAGGTATTCAGACTTTATAACATATACTGGGCTGAGTAACGCCCTTTATTATGAACCCTGTATTTGTGCACGCATTAGTCTGTCATGGCGAAATGCCAATAACGGCAGATCCTCTCGTGGGTGTAGTACCCATGGATGTGTAAGCAACAAAAGACAATAAAGAAGGTTTACACAGGCTTAATCTAAAGAGAAACCTTTGAGCGAGGCCTCTACCGCACGCTCGCGCTTTTGTCTCCGCGCAGCTATGTCCTCGGAGGGTGTCGCATTTAATGGTGTGTGTAAAAAGGAAAACTCATGTAGAAGAGTATGACGAAGGCAGGAAGAGTTGGCTATCACCAATGGATAGTAAAAGTGTAAGACATTGGCTCGTTAATAAGGTCAAGCCAAGAGTTGGGCTTTATTAAATATCTATAGCCCCGTTGTCCTCTATGGGATTACATGTGGCGCCAGATCAGGTTTATTCGGGCTGCCGGACTCGCCTAACTCGGTCCGTGGTCTTAACGACCAATCATGCTTTCGGTATTAGAGGCCGCTTAGAGTCCGGGCCGGAGTCGCCTCATACTCTTCCGCTGAAGGAACGCCTCAGATTTTGCTGACAAAGTGATAACGCCACGCGGACCGCATCTTGAGTTTAAGGTAGGCATAGTGCGGTATCAGGCTGAAGCGGGCGAAGGCCGCTTCCCGAGCAATGCATGATAACCACTTTGTAGGGGGCGATGGTGAAGAGTAGTTCTTCGCTCGGGTTGCTCGGGAACCAATGTCACCTCTAGTACGAGGGAGCCCCTATAGCTGGCTTCAACGCTCGTATCACCCTTCAAAGGTGGTGTTACTTTGGCTGATTCTCGCATGGGGTCTATCCTCATCCCGCGGACAAAGGTCCCGTATATTAGATTAAGATCATCGCCGCCGCCCATGAGGACGCGAGTGAGATGGTATCCATCGATTATTGGGTCGAGCACCAAGGCAGCTGATCCTCCATGCTGCATACTAGTCGGTAGTCTCTGGATCGAAGGTGATCGGGTAGGCCACCAAAGGTAAGATTGGGGCGACGGGTTCTATAGCGACGCTGCTCTCGAAGCTGCTTGCACCTTCTCGTGGGTATGTGAGTCGCTGGGATCATGTTTACTATTTTTACCTCCGTGGGAATTTTTTCTCGTCCCCAGTTGTTCGGCCGGTGAGGCTCATCCTCGCCTTCACTTGGTGTTTCCTTCCCTTGTGTTCGCATTTAATTTTCCGCCTGCTTAAAGACCCATCATTCTCTATGAGTGTGGTTCGCAGGTTTTTCGGGTGCTATGAATTTGGCATACCTGTCCAGACTTTGTTCAGCTGCATCGCCCCTCTTGCTGCCTTTAAATGGCTTTTTTGTCGACCGGTCGAGAGCCTCAATCCGGGCGCTGACCTTTTGTTTTTATTGCACCGTGGAGCCCCGCCGACATCCGTTTTGGATGTACTTGGGTCGTTGGTGCCTCTACGGCCAACCAGCTGTCTTCACCCACGCAAAAGCGGGCCATAAGGCTTGTTAAGGTTGCCATTGTCCTCGGCTTTTCTTGGCCGAGGTAATGGCGAGCCAATCGTCTCCTGACATCAGGCTTGAAGGCCACTAGGGCTTCAAAGATCCGGACAATTGACAATTTGATTCTTCTTAGTGAGGAATCTATTCCAAAGCTTATGGGCGGACTCTCCGGGCTGTTGGATTATGTGACTTAAATCGTCAAGGCCCCGAGGTCGGACATAGGTCCCTTGAAAATTGGCCCTAAAAGCATCCTCGAGTTCCTCCCAACTTCCGATTGAATTTTTGGGGAGGCTTTTCAACCAGTGCCGAGCTGGTCCCTTCAACTCGAGGGGAAGGTATTTGATGGCGTGGAGGTCGCCCCACGAGCCATGTGGATGTGCAGGATAAAATCTCAATCCGCACTCGGGTCCGTTGTTTCGCCATATGCCTCTATGTTCACAGTGTTTAAAACCCTATGGAAATTCATGGTCCAAGACTTCTTCGTGAAGCACATAGGGTGAGCATCCCTCTCAGATCCGGATGTGTTGTGGGCATGCCGTCGGCTGTTGTTGTGTCCGTGCTGATTACAAACCGGTACTTGATCACCGATTGTTTTGGTGACTATAGTCCCGCGCCGGGCGGTCCTCTAGATCCCAGATGGACCTCTCGCTACCGCCTTTTTATCCAGAGCTCACGAATCGTGCAGCATCGAGCTGCTCTATTACGGTTATGAAGTGGTTGGTACGCCCATCGCCGTATTGTTCTTCAAAGGAACGGCCTCGCCGCCGACTCGCAAGAGCTAGCGCTTTGGGTGGTTTTTGTGTGGCGATCGTCGCCAGATTTTTCTTCGGTTCAGCACTTTATTCCATCTACGATTGAGCGCTTCGCGCGGCTTTAAGCCTTTGCTTCGCTTTTAGACTTCTCACAAGGGCCATAAGCCTTCGTGGAGGTTATCTCGCTCCAAACATGTTTCCGGATGATGAATGCGCCATCGTCCGGACCGTGCTCCCGCCCCGGCAGTTTGATGAGTTCGCCCTCGATCATCGTGGATCGGGCGCCCGCCCGGCTGTGTTCGGCGTGACTGCTCATCCCGCCCATCGCCGTCCATATGGTCGTTGTTGCTTCGGAGTCGATCGGGTGTCAAACTTTCTAGCGTTGTTATCGCTATTTTTACTATGGCTGGACTTAGAGCGCGCTCGCACCATCGCTTTTGGCTTTTGTCCGGGTTTTATCCTCCGCTTTGTCGCCATCGCCCTCCTTAGGCGATCCACCATGTATATATCATATGATGAGGTGGCAGTCCAGCGCCTGCGGGTGGTGGTTATGAATTGTTCTCGCGCCGACGCCCATACCGCCGGTGTCATCGAGTCAAGTCAAGCATGTCTGCTATGTCGCCGATAAAGGGCTATGAAGTGGTGGTGGTGGGCAACGAATTTTTCGCCGCTTTCTTCCCCTTGAGCCGGACATAGTTTGGCCAAGAGTCTCCCGAGAGAGAGAGAGAGACTTTAATGAGTTTAGCATGTCGCCAAAGGGCGTAGTATCGAAGATATCCGCAGCGGCGATTCTGACACCGAGCCCAGCCAGAATCGGGCGGTTTCGGGGCGCGGGTCTGACCTACAACCGACACGAGTCCAGGGTCCGAGAGACAAAGCTTCTTTGGGCATGAAGTGTGTGTTCGGCTCCACCGCCGATGAGTGTGCGGCCTCCGGGGCCGAAGTCCATCCACCCGCCCCTGGACGACGCATCTGCCCCGGATTTAGGTCCGGCCTCGCAGAAAGCGATATCCCGAGTATTGTCCGACAGAAGTCTAAGCCGTTTCATCATCGGATCGTTCGGGCGCCTCGGCGAGGGCTCAATCCGTCAAGATCAAGTCTCCGTGGATATCGGCCGTAGTTCAAGTTTCCGAACTGACCCGATGGCTGGGCGAGCTGCCGATCCGCTTCCAGATGGCCGAGTTTAATTGGCCCACAAAGGCAAAGCCGCTAAACACGAAGATCTGTCTAGGAGAAAAGTCTCACCCTAGACCACATTGTTGTTCATGATTGAAGGAGCCATCGAGCCTTGCAGCGATTTACACAAAGGAACTCTCAATGAAAGCACCAATGTAGGTGTCAAACCGCGGATCTCGGTAGGGGGTCCCGATCTGTGCATCTAAGGCTAATGGTAACAGGAGGCAAGGGACACGATGTTTTACCTGTGTTCGAGCCCTCTCGATGGAGGTAAAACCCTACTTCCTCGCTTGATTGATCTTGATGATATGAGTATTACAAGAGTTGATCTACCACGAGATCGTAGAGGCTAAACCCTAGAAGCTAGCCTATGATGATTATGATTGTCCCTATACGGACCAAGCCCTCCGGTTTATATAGACACTGGAGGGGGCTAGGGTTTACACAGAGTCGGTTACAAAGAAGGAAATCTAATATCTGGATCACCAAGCTTATCTTCCACGCAAAGGAGAGTCCCATCCGGACACGTACGGGATGAAGTCTTGAGTCTTGTATCTTCACGGTCCATCATCCGCCAAAGTATATAGTCCGCTGTCCGATACCCCTAATCCAGATTCCTCACGGGTCACCCTGAAGAAGATCCGGTGCCCAAGCTGTCTTGAGAAGCTTCCAAAGTGAATGTCATCATGACACCACCGAAGAAGACAAACCCCAACAAAAGGCGCCATATGGTCCAAAGGCTTCATACGCATAAAGGACCACTCATGGTCACCCTAACGCCAATGTTTTGCAGGGGAATCGCTATGAGACTCATGAATATGAGCGTGTTTCCTCTAATCGCTATATTCACAAAACTAAGAACTTTTCTCGTGATATTCTTATGAGTATTATTCTCCTCCCGCTAAGCTATTTGCTAGGGCTCCCAAGCCAAAGTTCTCATATGCTGCACTTAGAATCATTGCTTCTAAGCCACCCCTGAAGATGTGGGTGGTTAAGAAGAATTAACTTCTCTTGCAGGGAAAGGTCTCTAGATAGAAAGCAAAAACTTGTGACGACAATGCTGGAGACCTAAAACATCTTGTGGGACGCAAGATAAAATGTTCCAATGGTCTTATCATGTATTTCGTCCTGTGGTTCCTTGACGAGCATCCTATCATGCCTAACAAGAATCAACTTTGATAATATGCTTGTTTGCTACATGTTTCGCTTCACAATACTCTTGATGAATTCGATCCCGCTTAATCGCACTATAGGGTACAACCCAAAAGCCATCGAATGGATTATGGACAGCGGCTCGCACCAACCACATGACCGGTGATCAAGTCTTCTTATGGATTCAACCCACGCCCATCTACTAAGAGCCACATCACATTCACGACACCGTAAAAGCAAGGTATTGGGTCTTGTAGAGTTGCTATCTCAAAGGATCAAGACATGGATAAGTGATGCTTGTTGAATCCCTTGATACAACTTAATGTCCGCCAATGCTCGTGATCTGAATATGATTGTGATATTTGGAAAATATCGTTGTCTTGTGCTAATGGAATCGACAAATCTCTAGTCTTCAAGGCTATCAAGAGGCGATTCAGATATGGTAGATTCTCAAGATGACCACAGCTTGTCAGATGTCTTCTAGCAAAGGCTTCAAAATGCTAGCTATGGCATCGACGGCCAGGACATGCGGCATGAGGAACCTATACACTCGCCAAGAAGAAGCACATCATTGGCATCTAGGGTGTCAAGTTGAAGAAGGATCATCTATGTGGTGCCCGTGAAGTCGAAAGATGACTAGAGCCAAGCATCCTCAAGACAATCATGACTACCTCACGCCTTCGAGCTGCTTCACATGGATCTATTTGGCCCTACTCACTACTCTACCCTTACTACTACCGCACATCTCTATGGCTTCGTTATTGTTGATGATTACTCAAGATACACCTGGTGCACATAATTTCTATAAGAATATAGTGCAGATGTCTTCAGACGCTTCGCAAATTGGGCCATGATTTAATTATGGCATCAAGATCAAGCACATCCAGAGTGACAATGGCACTAAGTTCAAGAACGCTGGCCTCGACATTTATCTTGATACTTTGGGCATCACACATGAGTTCTTTGCCCTTACACACCTCAGCCAGAATGGCACGGAGCGCAAGAACGTAACACTCATTGAGATGGTGCTAATAATGCTCGATGAGTACAAGACTCCAAAAAATTTGGCTCAAGCCATTGATACCGCATGCCACATCATCAACAGAGTATATCTTCACAAGTTCTTCAAGAAGACATCTTATGAACTTCGACTTGTAAGAAGCCAAACATCGCCATTTCAAAGTCTTTGGTGCTAGGTGCTGGATCAAAATCCACATCACACGCCTAAATTCGCACCGAAAGCACATGAAGGTTTTATGCTTGGTTACGAAGGACTCAGACACCTACAGTAGTCTTCAACCTCTTTCACTATAAAGTTGTTGAAACCGAGATGTGCGGTTCGATGAGACTAACGGCTCAGAAGAGAGCACCGCCAAATGTGCTAGATGAAGCTACACCGTGAAGCTATCAAGTTGATGGGTACCGAGAAATCATACCCACGGAGGAACAAGCCGAGGATGAGATTATCATTTCGCACCTAATCAACTCAAGACAATGCTCGGTCCGGCCAATGTCAAGATGAAGACAATAGTCACGATCAAAATCTTCGCCCAGCTCATCCTCGGTTGTAAATGAAGTCCAGTTGAGAAGATCATTGATAGCATCAATGCTCCCCGCCCTCTCATTCGATCAAGAGCTACACAACTAGAAAACTTCAGGAGACTTTGTCTTTGTCTCTATATCTCGAACCCAAGAAAGTCGAATAAGACTTCATGGAACCTGAATGGATTCAAGCTATGCAAGAAGAGTTTCAACAATTTGAGCTGAATAATGTCTAAGAGCTTGTCAAACGCCCCGATCCTCACAAGCACAATGTCATTGGCACTAAATGGATCTATCGCAACAAGCAAGATGAACTTGGACAAGTTGTCGTAAACAAAGCTCGCTTTGTTGCTCAAGGTTACACACAAAGTGGAAGGAATATACTTTGATGAAACCTTTGCTCCCGTGGCTCGCTTGAAGCCATTCGCATAATGCTGGCTTATGCCAATCATTACAACATTCTTCTCAGATCAAATGGATGTGAAGAGTGCTTTTCCCAACGGCAAAATCAAGAAGAAGTGTATGTCGCCAACCACTTGGTTTTGAAGATCCTAAACATCCTAATATGGTGTACAAGCTCGACAAGGCACTGTATGGCCTCAAACAAGCACCTCGCGCTTGGTATGACACACTCAAGGAATTCCTGAAGAGCAAAGGCTTCAAACCTGGTTCACTAGATCCCACTCTCTTCACGAAGACATATGATGGTGAACTATTTGTGTGTCAAATATATGTGGATGACATTATCTTCAGATGCATGGATAAGAGATACAGTGATGAGTTTGGATACATGATGCAAGAGCAATATCGATGTCCATGATGGGGAGCTGAAATTCTTCCTTGGTCTTCAAACCATTAACAAAGGTAATGGCATCTTCATATCGCAAGAAAAGTACCTCAAAGATTGCCCTAAAAGTTTGGAATGCAAGATCGCAAAGGGTACACAATGCCAATGCCATCCAAAAGTCATCTCGCCCCGACGACAATGGTAAAGAGTTCGATTAAAAGGTATACCGCCCATGATTGGTTCTTTGCTCTATTTATGTGCATCTAGGCCCGATATTATGCTTAGCGCTTGCATGTGTGCCCGATTCCAAGTAGCACCAAAGGAGTCGATCCTCTGCGGTGAAGCAAATACTTCGATATTTGGCTCACACCCCAACACTAGGATTATGGTATCCAAAGGGCCCAACAATTGATCTAGTTGGATATTCTGATGCTGATTATGCTGGTGACAATGTTGATCGCAAGTCCACTTCAGGAACATGTCACTTTCTTGTACGATCTATTGTCTGTTGGTCTTCAAGGAAGCAAAACCGTATCACTTCCACTATTGAATCAATACATTGTTGTTGGATCATGCAGTGCTCAGCTTCTCCGATGAAGTAAACTCTCAAGGACTACGATCAACATGAAGAATTTGCCACTCTTCTCGCGACAATGAAAGCGCCATCAAGCTTTCCAAGAATCCAGTTCAAAGACTCAAGACAAAGCACATTGGGATTCGCATCACTTTCTCGAGATCATGTCAACAAGGAATACATTGATATCTTTCACGCCAACACTAAAGAGAAACCGGCCGATATCTTCACTAAGCCCTTCGACAAGAAGAGGTTTTGCAAACCGTGGTGTGAGCTAAATATCTTAGAATCCTCAAATGTCCAAAGGAATGGACACACATCCTAACGCTTATGCATGTTGATGACTTAGATGCTAACACACGAAGTAACGATTTCTTCAATCAATGAAGACTTACCTCCGAGTGTGAATACATTAATGTGTAATTTGACTTCTGAGGGCCACGATAATTGTGCATCGTGGTCCGCTCTAATACTTCCTATACGTGGGTAATGCCACCACCACAACTTTTCAAGATTTTCATTTGGCGCCATGATTGCATTATCTTCACTTTTGGATTGTCTTCAACATTGGTTTATCTTCAAAATCTATATCTTCGCAATGTTGATTTCTCTTCAATGATATTTATATATATTTGCATATGTGCTCGGTCCTCTATAGCATTCACTTATAGCTATGCCTTCACGCTGCTATTTTTCTCGACCTAAGTGAATGTGATCGACCCTAATCCCTTCCGTGCTACTCCTCAAATTCTTTCTGCCTAAGTCATGTGCATTCTGCTGACACTTGTCGAATATCTTCTCTCGGTCCTTGTCGCCAGTAAGATACAGAGACACACTTTTAAAACAACTTTTAATGTCTTATCCTTGGCCCGAAAACCGGAGAAGCCGAACGACCACCCGACAATCCAGCGCGCGGGGAACATTAATCAACTCCCCGATAAGTTGCATGCACGCCACGTGTCCTTCAGATGTGAACCGCCAGAGGCACTCACAGAATTGCGCCAGGCCGCCTCCTTCTTCCTATAAATACACACCCTCATGGTCAATATCCGTTCTTCCACCTCGACACATTGCTCAAACCCTAGTGCCACCGCTAGCCCACGCCGATGCCGAGACGGCGTAGCTGCCGCGACTTCTTCGACGCCGCCTCACGCCGGTCGCGAACTCTTCCTCTCCGCCGCCGCCGAGGTGTCTTCCGCCGCCAAGTTAGGGCGTGAAGATTGACCGCCGCCTCCCTTCCACCTCGCCTAGCAGTTTCTCCGTGGTAATTAAATCTTCTTTACGCCTTTTTGATTTGTCAAATCCATCCACTTCAATCAAAAGTGGTTTATTCACTTCCAAATGGATCTCTACATCTCATGTATTGCGTAGTATGTTCACTTATGCCTCAAAAGTAGTTAGATTCCTTACTTGTACCTATTCTTGGATTTGTATAACCGAACCAACTTCCTTCAATAAGTGAATGTCTTTGACCGTGAGGTCAATGTCTTCTTAACCGATTTATCTTCAAAATCTTCTCGAGAATGCATATGACCTCTTCCCTTCCTCACATCTCTAATGTCACAGTACATGTCCGCGCGAGAATCCCTTGGTTCTCATAGTCTGCATTCATTTGCGTAATTTTACAACGCCACATCGAATTTCAAGCCGCTTCTTGTCTCGACCAAAGAAATGGAAGCCTTTCATTGTATTGAAGCCAATCACCAACATTATGGCTTCGAGAAGTCTCAGACGAAAAGGAGGCAGTAACACCGTGGCAACACCGCAGAGACTTGCTCAAGATCTTTATGAACTCTACAAGTATGACCCGTAAGAGAGCTAGTGGATCCAAAGATATTGGGTAGAACATTGGTTCAAGTACAAGTTTGTAACACCGAATATGCTGAGAAGAATGCCATCAAGCGCCTATGGGTGATTGTCTGCACTCAAAACTTGGTACCAAAGACTAAGGTCAAGGTATTTAATAGGAGTTCTATCCTTGTATGGTCGAGGACCACATCCCGAGTATGCCGACCCATCATCTCTCCTATGGTGTCGTGGAAGACAATCTATTCAAGCTCAACTTTCAGCTTTGCAAAAGATTCAGCCGTTAAGAACCGTATGAGTTTGGCCTCAACTTCAACCCCGCCCTCTCGCTTCCAAGGTCGATGGAACTCGTGAAGCCAATGAGAATAGGATTGGCCCATTTGCCAACTTTCATGGGCTTCATTCCCATATTGTCGCTTAGAGAGCTGTCAGGAGCAATCTGATGAAGAAGCAGACTGATGATGCTCCATCACCACCAAAGGTAAGAAGAAGGCAAAGCTTCAAAGCTATCCGCTCGCTGCTCCAAAAGCTTCAACCAAGAAGCCACTAAAAACTACACCTCCTAAATCCAAGCAGTAATCAAGATTTGTCTTGTGTGTCCAAGAGGACCAAGAAGCCATTGCCCAAGAAAGTTGCAGGCAACCCTCACTCTTGCCGTTGTTCTCGGAAACGAGGAAGACACCATTGATTTGTCAAGGATGAAGATCCGTGATGAAGCTCTAGAGATGTTGATCAAGAGCAAGCAAGAGGCGGAGATCTTCAAAGGATCTCGCCTCTTTGATGTCGACATCTTGAATAACTTCATTGATGAGTGGTTCATGACCGCAGCATTAGCATTGATAGTCCGCAATGTCGTCACATTCCATGGAGCCACCGCTAATGAGCTGGCCTTGGCATAGAGAATCGCTGAGCTCAAAAATAAGATTGATTATGAGAAGGCGATTTTAAGAAGAATATGCACAAGCTCGGGCAGACAGATGTGCAAATTTTCAAGAAGTCACAGATGACCTCAAAACTGAATTTCACAAGAAGCGTGAAGAAGCTAAAGGCTCTCAAGAACTCATGAAGTCTTATGTTTTAAATGTGCAAGCACACAATGAAGCCGAAAAGAGGAAAGCTCTTGGGCGCCCCGCATTGATCCTGTAATGGCTGCTAAGAAGAATAAGAAGCTCGCTAAAGCTAATCCTCGATGCTACAAGGCAGGACAACCCAACATTGTCTTCCCTCGCCAACATGACTAGCTCAAAGGCAAAGGTCCCTCCGCCGCTTCGAGCTCAAGAAGACCAGCAGTGAAGTAGAAGCCGTGAAGAGGAAGCACAAGGATACATCCGATGATGCTCCTCAAAGAAAAAGTTGAAGACAAAGGGCAATAAGTCTTCAAAGAAAGAGCATGCCGCCGCAGAGCCCTCATAGTTGAACCCATTTCGCTGCATACCAGGCTCTCGCTAATCGCGAGCCATCTCGCCGATCATGAGTCTGCTCCATAGAGGCACCATAATCAAGAAGTCCCACTTGCAGCCCGAGACACCCGAGTTCTTCTCAAGAAGAGCTCTGCTTTCAAATGATTCTTAAATCAGTTAGCATAACTACTTTAAGTCTCGGGCTACCGTATGCACGGAGATGCGCTGGCCTCGCATTAAAGGCATCCAATGCCTCCGGGAAAAGTACGCTTCACGAATCGTTCGGGCGGTGCCTATGGTTCATGGCGCTTCCACCTGCATTTGGTATGGAGATAGTCCGTCGGTATCCTCCGCTGGAGAAGGATCCGCCAAGGCTTGCGCTGCTTCCTCCAGCCGGGCGCTGAGCTCGCCGGTGTTGCCGGATTCAGAATTTGGGCGCCGTCCGGGCGAAGCGCTTTTTCTCCTACA
Organism: Aegilops speltoides; assembly: GCA_021437245.1. Taxonomy (NCBI): domain Eukaryota; kingdom Viridiplantae; phylum Streptophyta; class Magnoliopsida; order Poales; family Poaceae; genus Aegilops; species Aegilops speltoides. Next base: position 76,381 of record JAHHZJ010010078.1, read on the forward strand.
ACGATCACGAGCACTGTGCCTTCTCGAACATTGCTCAAAATTTAATATGAGCTATACCTTTGCGGGCGACGCTTCCATTCGCGACCGCGCGCCTTTTTCCGCCGGTTCGGATCGCCTTTGTTGGGTCCGCCGCCGGCTCGGCTTCCTCGCCAGAAGGCGCTTCGCAAAATACCATCGCCGCGAAGGTCGAAATGCAGGAAGAGATAACAAAGACTTCAGCCGCGTCACTCGAAGCCGGATTTAGTCCGGTAGTTCGCCGTAATGGCGCACCGAGCATTGTCTATGCCGAGCTGGTGATAAACCCCGCCGATCAGCTCCACTCGATGTCCCGTCCTCGAGGTCGGATCCAGGATCCTTCTCGATCTCGGTTGGGCGGAGCGGACTCACCATGTCCTCCACAGTCGGGCGAGATCCCGCTACCAAGACATAATGTAAGAAGCTTAAACTTCGAAAGCATGGGTAGAGTCCTTCAAGGTGACCAGCAGCTCAAGGAAGTAGAAGCCGTGAAGAGGAAGCACAAGGATACATCCGATGATGCTCCTCAAAGAAAAAGTTGAAGACAAAGGGCAATAAGTCTTCAAAGAAAGAGCATGCTTGATATATGGCCGCAGAGCCCCTCATAGTTGAACCCATTTAGGCGGGCTGTATACCAGCCTCGCTAATCGCGAGCATCGCCTCAGTCCGCCGATCATGAGTCTGCCCATAGAGGCACCATAATCAAGAAGTCCCGGACGACTGCACAATTAGGGTGAAATGACCCCAATGCACCAAGACATTGGTGCATTGCATCGCCGCTTTCGCAGTTTCACAAAGGTCTCAGCCATCCATCTCCATGTCCACCATTCTAGAAGAAGATTCACAACAATCTAGCTCAAGGGCACGCCAAGTGTTCCTCAAGAGAATCCTTCGCATAACTCAGTTGCCTAAAGCTAATGCTCTCAAGACATTCCGCAGATCACCAAGAAGAAAGAAAGAGAAGCCACACCCCCTGTTATTGATCAAGTCATTCTTGAAGAGAATGTTCGGTCTCGACTCTCCTGGGCCGCTAACTGATGGAGGTTGAAAATAATGAGGCTACCACCAACAATGCTATCGGGTTAATGACCTTGTCATGGTCGACAACAATGTGGAGCCTACAACAAATGTAAATGTTGAAGCCACTATGACGCCAAATCACCATTGATGGCGCTGTTCCTCCACCGCGGCCTCACACCATGGAAAGGGCCTTCAATCGTGAAGGTCAGCTTGTCACTGTCTATTGGCGAATTATGATTCCTCCCACTGCTCCAGGACCCCAATATGATTATCATGTGGAGCGAAGGCCTCAAGTTCAAAAGCCAAAGTCGTGTCTGCCAAGGCTTCCAAGTGTTGTCACTACACAAGGCTCATTCAGCGTGCTTAGCTTCAGAGAGGACAATACCTTCTTTCATAGTGCCAAGAACCTCATAAGAAGCCAAAGATCTTCTCTCTGACATGCATTTTGATCCATCAACAATGGTTATTACTCTTGCATCCCGCATAATCAAGACCAGATTTTTCCGCATAGACGCCTCGATTGTGATGCTATGGCTGGGCTGCTATGTCCGGAAGAAGCCCTTGATCGCTTAGGGATGTTGGCCTTCGCCTTCGTGGATCGATAAAGAGCATCGAATGAAGAGCTCCTCTTGCGCTTCTATGCCACCTACACATTCGAGGCTACAACAGGATCCGAAGACTTGGATCCTTGAGGGATGTGTGATGTACATCATGAAACCAAAGCTCAAGATATCATCGAAGCTTACTTCCCACCCACCTGTGAGTTATATGAACCTGGTTGTACGCTTCATCGTAATGAATCGCAGAGCATATTTCGTGGCCGTGAGTTTAACATGATCCAAATGCTTAGCATGATGAAGCCATTGCCCCAAGATGTTGAATATACAAAGGAATTCTTTGTTAAGGACCTTGAGTGCCTCGCCATGCACAAGGTATCACATTCTTAGTCATACTCTCCGCCCATCAAAGGCCATTCTTCCGGCCAAACTTGAAGGCGCCTATGAAGACTTTGGTATTCTATATCATCAATGGCATCGATTCAACACCTGTGATTTCTTCATCGCATAACTTGTCGCTTCGATTTATCTCGCTTGGTCCAAGTTTTATGCTCCATGGGTACGCGCTCATTGCCGCCATTCAACTGCTGACTATCGCCATCAAAGATGCAACCACATTGTCTTTTTGCTCGATGTTGATATGTCCGTTAAAGCCATCTACCCTAAGCCTGCCAAGAAGCCCCTCCACCTTCAGAATACCGAGTTCCAGAGCTTCGCACAACCCATTGATGGAGTTCATGTGCCCAATGTCGCAACTCTTGCTTATCCTTTGTCGGCAACCCGCACCTACCGTGATCGCAAATACTAAAGCCACCGCAAGCACCATTGCTCAAAAGGCCTCAAGCGCCCCTCGTACTTAATGACCGTGAGCTTCGTAGCTTTACATCAAAAGGTGAAAACATCATGACTAGCTAAAGCATCAGATGCAAAGTATCTTGGTGGATGTCAATCGCATTCGCAACTTGGCCACCAAGAACTTGTCTATAGCCCATGAAGCATGTCGCCGTTCCTAGAAGAGTCTCACCTTGCTCAGCGCTGAAGATGATCTTCGCGCGGATGGCTTCACTAAGAATTTCAAGTTTGACTCTGTGCCTCCTCAAATGCAAGTTACGCCAGACACCCTCCATTGAAGATTCGGAGTGCTCATGTTCGGTCAGAATCGTTGTTGCGAGAGTCGCCAACGAAGAAGATGACGCCACTTCACCGGTTCTAACTGCATTGCATGATGATGCTACACAAGGCCCGCTCGCACCACCAAACTCCAACATTGACCCTGCTGTTCCAACTTTGTCTCCACCTGGGAACGAGTAGATAATCTATGTCTTCAAACCTTTTTGGTCATTACTAACAAAAGGGGGAGAAGCATATGAGTTGATAGTCTTCAAGTGGGTCCATATGGGTGGTTGCTTAATTTTTGCTAAGTTCTTACAACTCTCATTCTGAAACTTTTGGCTTTTGAGTTGTAACACTTAAACTTGATGGCCGTCGCTACTTTTGCTACCACTTTGTGATGTGATGATAAATTCTCGCATGAAGTCATTCTCGCAGACGCCCATTTTCCATTATGCATACCATTATCTTCATTACCTTTTTATATGCATGATAAATTGTCTTCACACTTTGAAGATGGCCTCCATAAAGAAAAACTCCTGCCATGTGCATTTGCATTCAAAAGCAAACTATTTATATGCACATCTTCGTGGGGAGCCTCATATGTATGAAGACAATACTCACAATACTGAACTTTCACATACTTTCATCCCCATTGAAAACTTCAACCAGTTTGTCATCAATCACCAAAAAGGGGGAGATTGTAAGTACATCTAGTGCCACCCCTAGTTGGTTTTGGAGTATTGACAACAAACATGGTTGAGGGACTAATGTGTTTGTGAGAATTGTAGGATAACACAGGTAGTGTCCCTCATTGATTTGGTTTACCTACCAGAGATGACCCCTAAAATGTGTGAAGACATTGAAGATAATGGTGGTTCGTGAAGACTTTCACGATTTAAGATTATGACATGTGAAGCTATTCACTTTAAGACTATGGAGTGCTAAGACATAGTTGTTTCATAGTTTTTCCTCTTTATTGAGTCATAGGAACCACCGCATTATTAAGTGGGGTCCAAGTGAATAAAGTCGAGTGACTGATGTGATGCTCAACTAAATCCTATGTCTTCGAGCGAAGACAACGAGAGCAAATCTTATCCAGAGTCGATGAGTCACCTTGCTTGTATCCCTGCCAAGCCACCGCTGTGTTTGAAATCGACAGCTGGACACGTGTTAGTTCCTTAGTGACCTGTGGTCATTTCGCATATATCAGTCGGGTTGCCTCCTCGCTATAAATAGCCCACCCCTACACCATATATTGGTGGCTGCTCAGAGTTAGTGCACGACTTTTGTCGCTTGAGAGCAACCCACCTCCAAGCATTTGGAGAAATCTCTTGCAGGACAAAGCCCAAAACACCGTAACCAAGCAAAGTTAGGCATCATCAAGTCTTTCCGCTCGAAAGTGATCTCAAGACTTGTTACACTTGAGGATTGTGAATCCTCCAATTGTTAGGGCGTCGCGCTCGAGCATCCAAGAGTCATTGTGGATTGCCGCTGAACGAAGTCTGTGAAGGTTTGGAAGTCCACCTCAAGACTTACCAGAGTGATTGGGCGAGGACTGCTTGTCCTTAGCTCAAGGGGAATAAGGTGAAGACATGGTCTTCTCGAAAGTTAACTCTAGCCTCCCTAACTGCATATACAGCTTGTCACAACAACCGAACTGGTCTACCAAATCCTTGTCTTCGCAAGCTACTAGTTCTATCATATACTCTCCTTACTTTACAGCTTGTCTTGTGAAGTCATTGCTTTCCTATTCGATTAGTTTGACTTCACCGTGAAGACTATTATCCGCTTAGCTTCAGCACTATCCTCCTTTCTCGATCCCGCTCTACCTAGTTGCGCTTAGTTTTGTGCTTTCACCGAATTGTATGTATGACTAATGCTAGCCTAGTGTAGTTTTCATTCCACCGCTACTATATAGGCTTAGTTTATTCGCTTGTCTTCAAATCCACCATGTTTTGAAGACTTTATAAAATCGCCTATTCACCCCCTCTAGTCGATAACTAGCACTTTCGGGCCTCCGCTGGAGATGTCCTTACTCTGCTCATATCTAGGCTTTGGCAGAAGGGCCTACCACTCACCGACCTCAAGAAGTCCGATTCTTTTGAATGGATCGACGTGGTGCAACCGCCTTCAATGACCTCAAGCGCTTGCTCTTCACACTACAAAAAATACACTTCCATGATGATACGGTTTGTCATAGTAGGTCGCTTCTCCGTCATGCATGTACATCCATGACGCATTTTATGACGTAATCAAGATTGTCATACCGGCCGTCAGAGAAGTGTTCCATGACATTACCAAAATTATCATCATCAAGTATCCACTTCCATGACGATAAATCGCGCCATAGAAGTGCTTTCGCCAAGGGTGACCGATATGTGGCATCCACCAGAATGGGGCGCCGTTAACCGCCGTTAAGTTATCGGGTCCGGTTTTTGATCCGATAACCCGCTAATAGCCACGACTCAATGCCGATTTTCCATGTGTAAAATTTCATTGGTCGACGGATCCACGGTCACCTCAGCTGGCACATGTGTCACTCATCCAACTACGAGATGGGCCTATGATATGTCGACACGTGACGGCCCAAAAGTGGCCCATAAAGTTTAAATGGGCCGCCCAACCAAGGCCCATAAGATTTAACGGAACATAATGGGCCGGTTTAGCTAAAGGCCCACAAGATTTTGCAGATCATAATGGGCCGCCTAGCTAAAGGCCCACAAGATTTAGCGGACCGCAATGGGCCGCCCAATTTAAAGGCCCACAAGATTTTGCAGATCATAATGGGCCACCCACCTAAAGGCCCAACATTCTTCACAAATCGCCCGTCACGGCCCGTCCTAAACTTGTCACCATTATGCCCATGGTCACTTCTAGCCCGCTAACAAATCTGCTAAGTAATTAATTAATTACGCCCTGTATTTCCGCCCTGCTTAAGGTCCCGCTTCATTTGGGCCCATTTACGTGCCATCAAAACTTTCAGCCCATAAACGCATCGTGAAGGATTTGGGTCATATTCGCCATGTCCAACATTCGCCCGTTAGAGGTCCACTATAGATTTGGGCCACTTTCGCCTATTGTCATTTTCGCCCGTTAATGCCGGACGAAACCATGGGCCATATGTGGCCTAACGTCATATCGTGCCCATTAACGCCCATATAAAATGACGATAATCTAGCCTAACCGTTCCGCTCGTTAAAGGCCCGGCATTAGGTCGGCGATTTATCGCCCATCCGAATTTAGGCTCACAAAGATCCGCACCGTAAATGGGCCACCATTTCGCCTGCTAAGACCAAGTGGGTTATTTGGCACAATTAGCGCCCAATCTCACTTTCCGCCTATTAAAGGCCCATGTTTTTATGGGCTCGAGATATTTACACCAGAACGGCCTATTTTTACCGAGGGCCCAAATTATGTTTAGGCTCATAAAGGCCCACTATGGGCACAGCCTACCGTAAAAATATGAAAGCTTATGCTGATTTAGGCCCAGATATTTTTAGTGGGCTACATGCCAATTTCGCCCATAATCGCTTTTAGCCCAATTGAATGGGCCCGATGAATGTTGGCATGTTGGGCTCCTACGAAGCTTTTGCCAAATACATTACTAAGATAAACCTACACTATACAAAAAATAGCGTCAGAATTATCAGAGCCTATGGCAAGATCATAAATGTTGTATCACAACAAAATAAATTCCAACCATACAACAAAAGGCTTGTTGGCATAAAGTTTACAATCCTTCCAGATAAAAGCACCATCGATGTATAGAAGCACAAATCATTCGACCGAAAGTGCTAATGTTTCAGTCAGAATCTGATGGAGCAAAGATGATCTTCACCCTTTTCCGCCATTGCTCTTGAACAACGAAGCGAATGTCTGATAGTATGGTTTCAAAACCATTCATATCTTGACGACATTTGTCAACCACTATTCTTGTTTCCGAAATGACGTCCATTAGGGATTGGACTTGTGTCTAGAGCACGATATATCACTGCCTAGCAGAAGATTTTGTTCAAGAGGGCAATTTGGACGAGGTTACCTTGACAACCAACCCGTAATTATGCAGAAGGTGCTTTTTGCACTATTAGTGGAGAGATACTAATGCATCAGAGCAAGAGGTGACATTGTGCCTATGGTAGCCTCTGCCACCTTCGTGTGGTTGTGGTTGTTCAATCATTTGTTCCATGGCTTCCTAAAGTTCGGTGCGGCCGCTCCGGTTCGGTCACGACCATCGTTGAGGCGCTTAGAGCCCCGAGTCGTATAACCCTTTCCCGCGGAGCTAATTTCGCCAATACGCCGGATTACGCCAAGGACCGCACTTGAGTTTAAGGGGCGGGCTTCCGGCATGGATCACCAGGGGGGGATGTTGTGTTCTCCGCCAATGCAACCATGGGGACCGATTTGGTTGCCGGACCCCTTCATGCCGCGGTACTATTTCCCTCGGGTCAGGTGTCCCAATGGGTTGATTCCACCTCAAGCCCGAGTGTTGGTCCTGCGATACCCGTATGGGTCGTTTGGCCGATCACCGGGCCATACTGGTTTTTAGTCCCGTGGCGGGTGGGCACCGGGTAAGATTGGATCGCGTTTTTCGAGCTTTCCCCGCGCTTGCCCTCTATATGTGGGTTCTGTTCGGTGGGCCTATCTGTTTTCAGCTGTTCCCGTCCTTCTTTGCTCTTGAAATTCCTTTTGTCGCATTTCTGGTTGTATGATTGTCATTTCCGGTCTTGATCGGGAATTTTCCTTTGCCTTTTGGCCGCGCTACTTAACCCGACCTAACTGGTTTCCTCGCTGCCGCTTTGTTTTCCATGCCCTTAGCCCCATCGCTTAAGGTCCTTTCAAGCCCAACGGGGTTGCATTTTAGGTTGGGCAATACCTGTTGGCCGTTCTTCAGTGGCATCTTCACTTAAATTTCTTGGGCGAGGTTCGAGATCTCCTTGATTTAATTGATTACTTCAGCTCCGAGCGATTGGGAATTGGGATGCTCCCAACTGCGATTTCAACTTCGGGAAGTTTGGTGAAAGGCCCGGCCTTTCGGCTTTCCGGGTCGGCGAGGCCTTTTCAAAGCCACGGCCTTCAAACCGGAATTCCAATTTTGGCCGGGTTGGCCACATCCATGGGTGAGTTTTGATCGGGGTTGTTGGTTCTCTTGTTCGAATGTAAATCCCGTTTGGACCAATCGCGCGCTGTCCTTGAGAGGACCCTGCTACCTGTTCGTGGCATCACGCTTCGTTGGTGTCGGTCCCTACTGTTCTAATGGTCGCCCGCCGATTGGCCTTGTCGGGCCTGCGCCGATCGCGTACTCGCTGTAGCCTTGTATGCCATTACGTGCTTTGGTTCAGGTTTTCACCGTGCCCTTTTGAACTTCCTTTGAGTTTCAAGGCTTGGATTTTGGTTACTCCTTCAAATTTCGGATGTGAATTTCGCCGCAGGCTCCCCGGCTTGGGTTTTGATTCCGCGTGCCGCCCTGGTCGCGGTTCTGCTACTGTCACCGATTGTCCTTGGTGCTGCCCGGGTTCGTGGTTCCCTATCACGTTGATGCGTACCCGGTGGCTGTTCCGGCCCCCTTTTTCTGCCTCCGGGTCCTTATCTTTGGCTCATCCCTGGGTGTTCGCCGTGATTTTCATGGGATAGGCCCGTTGTTGTCCGTTAATGGACGATCTCTCGCTTCCGCTCCCGAAAATATGTGGGGGCAAGTTCGGTGGCACTTCTTCCAAGGCCAAGGGCATTGAGACGGCTAAGTAAATTGGCCCAAAGGGCTTTTTCCCCCCCCCTTCCCCAGACCCGGGGGGGGAAAAACGGGCCGCCTCGGAGCAAATGAACGAGTAACTCGCTTGAGATGTCGGTATAGCTAGCGGCGTAGCTGGTGGAGCAGTGATAATGTGTTTGTAGATTTAGCCGGTGGACTTGGACCTTCTAATGCACTATAAGTACCAAAGAATCTCGACACAGCATCCTTTTTCCGCTTCACCCGATTTAGTAACACCACTCCCTACTATATTATTTTCTTGTTTTTTGACTTTGCCATGTCAAGCCGCACTCCACAACACAAAGAATAAAATCGCTCTTCGAGCTCATTGATGCATGATACGCATAGCAATACTTTGATGTAAGACAACCGTATGAGGATGGAATATGTAAGAAAAAGACGACATGACATATTCATAGCTACGTATGTGCAAACTAAGGTATGATTTTCAAGAAAATAGAAGTAATGCAAGGTAGACACCATATGAAAGATGCAACCAATATTACTCGCCAAGTTAAAAGTGTCTTGTTGGTACACCATAGAAATCAACGAAGATGCAACCACTATCAAACCGCCATGTTAAAAGCGCCCAATCATGAGTGATCGATGCGGGATACACAACAGAAGATTTTGATGTAAGAACATGGTATGATAGATAGATGCAAGGTATTCTAGACACTAAAGCCATGTCATATGCACATGTATAACGATAAACTCAAAGCAGTGCAATTTAATCAAAATAGAAGAAATACAAGCTAGACAACATATGCAACATGAAACCAATTATCACACTATCAACTTAGAGCAAGCACCTGATGGTGGAGTATGGGAGATGAACTCATCATGTAGACTTGGGACTTCAACTTCATTAGCAAGAGCAAGTGGCAAATCTAGAGAGTCTCTGTTATGGTTGCAAGTGAGGGCCACCAACATCCCCTAACTTACTCTTTTCCTTCCTATTTTCCGATATTGCCTTATGAAGTCAAAACCACAAGAAGATGAATAAAATTAGCTCAGATAACTGGTTGATGCATGATAGTATTTAACACTACTTTGATGTAAGGCAAGCAGGATAGGAGGATGGAATATATACAAAAAGACAACGTTTCATATTCACACGCATTTATAGGAGGATGGAATATGTATGAAAAAATAGTAAGGTAAGGCATTTCAACAAAATTAGAAGAAATGAAAGCTAGGCACCATATGAACATGCAACCAATATCACTCTATCGTAAAAAGTGTCTCATCATAAGTGCCATTTCAAGAAATTAGAAGCAGACAAGCTAGAAGACAATGCAAGATGCAACCTACATCACAATCCCAAGTTAAATGTGTCTTATGGGTAAGTGATCGAGTGTATAAGTTGTAAGCTATGCGATGCAATTCAACATATTCGTAAGCAATACAAACTAGACATCATACGGAAAACGCAACCACATATAAGCCCAAGTAAGAGCAAGCACTGTGATGGTGGAGTAGGGGAGATGTGCTCATCATGTACACGTATGTCTAGAGACAGAACACGGTCATATTCACAGCATTATGTGTAAAGTAAGCGATGCAATTCAAGTTAGAAGCGATACAAGCTAGACATCATACGCAACATGCAACCACATATAATAGTGCCAAGTTAGAGCAAGCACTGTGATGGTGGAGTAGGGAGATGTGCTCATCATCTACACACTACATTCGATCGGCCCAAATTTGTGTTGTCTTGCGAATCTTGTTGGGAGGATGGCAGAGTAGAATATGTAGAGACCTCCCGCTTGAGTTGTTCAAGGACCACCATCATCCATCGCTGCACTAATTTCCTTCAGCTGTAATGATTTTGCATTGTGAAGTCAAACCGATAAGAAAATGGAATAAAATTCGCCTTCGTAACTCATTCATGCATGATATCGATTTAACACTACTCTGGATGAAAGGAAAACACATGATGTGAGGATGGAATATGTATGAAAAACAGATGGCGTGACATATTCACACCTATGATGTGGTAACTAAGGTAAGGCATTTCAACAAATTAGAAGCAATCGCAAGCTAGACACCATATGAAAGATGCAACCAATATCACTCTACCAAGTTCAAACTGATGGCATTTCAACAAATTAGAAGCAAGACATGATAGAAATCATATGCAAGACACAACCAATATCACAAGGCGACTTAAAGGTGCCTTATCACAAGTGACTGATGCGGATATGCAAGAAAGAGTCCATGTAGAAACAGAACACATGTCATATTCAGCATTGTGTAAAGTAAGGCGATGCAATTCAACAAGTTAGAAGCAATACAAGCTAGACATCATA
>JAHHZJ010010080.1:0-12377 GCA_021437245.1 Aegilops speltoides
AATCATCGCATGATGGAGGATACTCTATCAACATGCCATATACTTGATGAGAAAGTACCTTTCAAGGTGATGGACTTGATAGTTGAGACTATTAAGAGGACAACGTGACCGAGAAAAGGTCGTGTGGATTTGCCCGCATATTCGAGATGCTTATCAATGCCAAGTTTGGCACGGGCACATACTTGTTGGATAGACCACACTTACCTTGCAGCCTGAGCATGAGGATAATGATGTTGTGATGGATGAGGAGGACCCAACGTCCGGTTGAAGGTCAACAAAGATTGAAGCTGCCAAGAAAGCTAAAGCTGAGAAGGCAGCAGCGTGACAGCTAAACCAAAGAGTGTTGGAGAGCAGCTCTTTGAAGCTACCCAAAGGATTGAACAACGCTGGCGCATTATGCAGTCTCGGAGAGCCTTGAGAGGTTTGTTGAAGACAAGATCCATGCTCTGGATGTGAAAGCTGGCGAAGTGCAAATGTGATCAACAAGCTTGAGGCAGATATTGAGGAAGCAAAGAGGAGAAGGAAGAGCTATCGTGAGATGCAGGATGACTTAGTCAGGATGATTATCAACAGCTGCTCCGGTTCCCCAAGACCACGATCAGCTGCTATTCGATGTGGACACCGGGACTACAGCCTCGGCACCTCCCACAGCTCCATCGGTTGCTCCGGCTCGGCTCTAGCTCCAGTGACCACTCCTCCGGCTCCACGGACATCAGTGAAGTCTTCGCCGATGCTGCCATCTCAACTCCATCAACCAGACGGAGCCGCCGGCGAGTCCCGGTGGCGCTTAGCTCTATGGCTTTTCGAACTTTTGGTAACTTGTTGCCAAAGGGAGAAATGTATAGATCATAGGACTTGAGAGAGAGTGCTCGCTTTTGCTCTTTCGTTCTTTTGCGGTTTCTTTGAGATACTTTTGGTTTCGAGACATTCTATGTGTTTGATACTACGTTTGATGAGTGCTTGGTGTACTATGCTTTAATGTGTGTAATGCTTATCATATGCTATTCATATCTTGTATGACCATTTACTCATGTCTTGGTGATTGGGTGCATGCTATTCATTCTTATCATTTTGTGCGCTCCACCAAGATGTATGTGACATGGAAGAGTGACCCATGATCCTAATCGATTGTGCATTTGCATTCAAGCATAAATCTTAAATAATGCACAAATTTAGGGGAGCTCTTGCTTATCACATACTTCTCAAAGCGACGATATTATTCATTGATTATATCCTTTGTCGAAGCTTTGATCTATATGTTGTCATCAATTACCAAAAGGGGAGATTGAAAGTGCAACTAATCCCGGGTGGTTTTGGTAATTAATAACAACATATATATCATTGAACTAATAGTTTCTTGAGAATCATTTAGAAAGTTCAGGTGATATGGGTATGGCAAGGACTGAAGAAGTGGACCCCTCAAAATGCTAAGGCAAGCATTGGCAAAAGCTCAAGACTCCATTTTTGGTTTAGTGATCCAAGATCACATTGAGTCTATAGGAAAGCCAATACTATTAAAGGGGATGAGGTTATGATAATGATCTGGTTGCTCAAAGTGCTTAGTGATACATCTCCTAAACTATCAGCAACTTTCAACTGCCATATACACTCATAAGTAATCTCGGTCCCACCGATTTTCCAAACCAGTCCACCGAGATGAACCACCTCAGCCATAAAGCCAAACCCTAGAAATTTCGGATTTTCCGATTCGAACTCGGTCTCACGAAACTTGAGTTGCCAAGCCTGTAACCTTCGTCATCAAATCGGTGTCACCGAGATGATAAAGTAGGTCCCACCGAGATTGGCAAGCTCTTGTCTTTGGAAGAATCGGACTAACAGAGATTGTATTTTCGGTCCACGAAAATCCCAACGTTCACATGATTTGAACTTTCGGTCTCACGAGTTGTCAACTTCAGTGCGAGATTGGTCAAATGTGTTTAGCGGTTGGATTTTGTGTGGAGGCTATAAATACCCTCCACCCCTCTTCATTCGTGGAAGAGCCATCGAAAAGTACTACCCTCCTACCTTACATTTACGAGAGAACTACCTACCCTTGTGTTGAGATCAAGTTGCTCCACTCCCACCATATGAAGCTTGATCTCTAGCCTTCCCAAGTTGCTTTCCACTCAATCCTTTCTTCCACCACAGCCAAATCAGTGAGGAGAGTTGAGTGTTGGGGAGATTATCATTTGAAGCACAAGAGCAAGGAGTTCATCATCATCAACACCATCTATTACCTTTTGGAGGTGGTGCCTCCTAGATTAGTTGGGTGTCGCTTGGGAGCCTCCGTCAAGATGTGGAGTTGAACCAAGAAGTTTGTAAGGGCAAGGAGATCGCCTACTTGTGAAGATCTGCAGTAAGGCTAGCCCTCCATGGGCGTGAGCCATGATGGCATAGACAAGGTTGCTTCCGTGGACCCTTCGTGGGTGGAGCCCTCCGTGGACTCTCGCAGCCGTTACCCTCCGTGGGTTGAAGTCTCCATCAGCGTGGATTGGCGATAGCACCACCTCGGAACCACGAGAAAATCTCCGTGTCTCCAAATTGCGTTTGCTCTTCTCCACCTCTCTTTACTACATGTGCAATTTACTTTCCGCTGCCTATACTCTAGAATTGCATGTGTAGGGTGATACTTGACTTGATCATCATTGTGAACTTGCCAAAAACTTGTCTTTATCAAAAGGCTGAATTTTTATATTGTCAAGCAGTCTAATCACCCCCTCTAGACATACTTCGATCCTCGTATGCTTTTAGGTACCTCATCTAGCTCTGTCACTCTGGCCTTAACTAGAATTTTACCCTTAAGCGCATCTTCTTTCTCCCAACTAATGATCTTTCCCCATTTGGAATGCGGAGCGATATCTTGATGTTACAAAAATCAAAGGAACTCCCAAAAGCAACAAAAGATCCTATTGAAATGAACCTGCCAATTTCTACCTTCATTGTGCTTAGTAAAGGAGATAAAGACATCACCGAATGCATGTGGTCCTGTTGGGCAAGCTGTCTCGATCATGGCGTGTCGAACGCGTACGCCTCTCTGAGCAGGCATGGCTGGATTTCTCTGAATCCAACGGCATCTTCTTGAAGAAACTCTTGCGAAACATCACGAACATTGAAAAAAATACCTCATTGGGTGGGGATGAATCTTGGCGAGGCGCGTCCTTTTGCCGCCTAGGGCGATGAGGTACAATGGCCGAAAACCCAGTTCTTCCCAGAATCGCTGAACTTGAAAACCATGCGGGAGAATGGTGAGGATCGATTGGGATGTTGGCCATCTCGCTTGGCTCTAGCAAGGAGGCCAGCCCTCTCTAACAATAATGGCAGCCTGGCCGAGCTTGTCGAGGCGGAGGTTGGAAGGTGGCGGGTGGAGAGGAGTGGGCGAGTGAAGTGGAATCCGAGGAGGCGTCGGTCTTAGCTGAAAGTTTTGGAATAAATCCTTGACCAGCTCCTTAAATGATGTGACCTGCCCTTCTTGCCGGCTAACAGTGGAACCAAGACTCAACGGCCATCGGCCCAAGCATCTTCCAGTGGGCTCGGGAAAGTACTATAAGGAATAAAAGCCAAAGCCCGTCGGGTTAGGTGGTGCAAAACGAGCAAAGTGGCCGTTGGCCCGCATGCATGATAAACCACATTATGGCGTCAACATAACGTTGCACTTCATTGTCTGCCGATTGTGGCCTTTGGGCGGAATTAGCTGAGTTGAATTTTGATTAATGCTTTGAAATTGTCCTCTAATTGAGACCCGATAACCCTCGAAAACGATTTACCGTTCTAACCACGGCGGAGTAACTCCGGTGATCACGGAGTGAGCCAATCCTACCAGCCCTTCAACCAAAGTCCATTCTTTGTCAAGCTCATCAAAGTATAGCACTTCCTCTCGGCACCAGTTAAGACCAAAAGTTCCAGGTTAAAAACAACCTCAAAATCTTTTCCTTGATTCTACGCATTATAAATCTCAAAACCCACGGACTTTGAAGCTACTAAGAACTTGAAGATCTATCTCTAAGAAGGCGGACCACGAAAACCTTGGCGTAACCACCAAACATGGCAAAGCGAGATACTAACCGTGTGCAATCAAGTTTGAAAGAGCGCATGTGAAAGTGCAACTAATCCCGGTGGTTTTGGTAATTAATAACAACATATATATCATTGAACTAATCATTTCTTGAGAATATTTGAAAGTTCATTGATATGGGTATAATATGTTGATGATGTGGACCCTCAAAATGCTAAGGAAAACATTGGCAAAAGCTCAAGACTCCATTTTTGGTTTAGTGATCCAAGATCACATTGAGTCCATAGGAAAGCCAATACTATTAAAAGGGGTGAGGTTATGATGATGATCTGGTTGCTCTAAGTGCTTAGTGATTTATCTCTCAAACTATCGACAATCTTTCATTCCAACATAAACCCATAAGTAATCTCGGTCCCAAGATGAACCACCTCAACCATATACCCAAACCCTAAGAATCTCGGATTTTCCGATTCCAAACTCGGTCATTCGAAATTGGTGTTGCCAAGCACGTATACGTACTCAAATCGGTGTCACCGAGATGAAAATCGGTCCCACCGAAATTGGCAAACCCTAGACTTTGGAAGAATCGGACTACAAGATTGTATTTTGGTCCCACGAAAATCCCAACGTTCAAATTTGAACTTTGGTTCGAGGTTGTCAACTTGATCGGCCGAGATTATCAAATGTGTAAGCAGTTGGATTTTTGTGGAGCTATAAATACCCTCCACCTCCTCTTCATTGTGGAAGAGCCATCGAAAGAACTACCACTCCTACCTTACATTTAGAGAAAACTACCTACCCTTGTGTTGAGATCAAGTTGCTCCCTCCCACCATATGAAACTTGATTTCTAGTCTTCCCAAGTTGCTTTCCACTCAATCTCTTCTTCCACCACAGCCAATCGGTGAGGAGAGTTGAGTGTTGGGGAAGATATCATTTGAAGCACAAGAGCAAGAGTTCATCATCACCAACCCCATCTATTACCTTTTGGAGGTGGTGCCTCCTAGATTAGTTAGGTGTCGCTTGGGAGCCTCCGTCATGATGTGGAGTTGAACCAAGGAGTTTGTAAGGGCAAGGAGATCGCCTACCGTGAAGATCTACCCGAGTAAGGCTAGTCCTCCGTGGGCGTAAGCCATGATGGCATAGACAAGGTTGCTTCCGTGGACCCTTAGTGGGTGGAGCCCTCCGTGGACTCCATGGCCGTTACCCTCCGTGGGTTGAAGTCTCCATCAGCGTGGATTGGATAGCACCACCTATCGGAACCACGAGAAAAAATCTCCGTGTCTCCATTGCGTTTGCTCTTCTCCTCCTCTCATTTACTATCGTGCAATTTACTTTCCGCTACCATAACTTAGAATTGCATGTGTGGGGTGATACTTGACTTGGTTGTCATTGTAAACTTGCTAAGAAACTACTCCAATCAAAAGGCAAAATTTTTAAGTTGTCAAGTAGTCTAATCACCCCCCCTCTAGACATACTTCCGATCCTACAAGTGGTATCAGAGCTTTGGTCTCCATTGGATTGGTTTCCATTGCATTGGACTCCATAAGCTTGGTTTCACAACCTAGGAGAGTATGGCGTCTAGTGAGGTAATTTCCGTAGGGTCCTTACTTTGATGGTTCAAACTTTGCTAGTTGGAAGCATAAAATGAAAATGCATATTCTTGGACATAACCTGCATGGGGCATTATTTGTGTTGGCTTGCAAGGTGAGTTCTTGAGGAAGGAAAAGTTCGGATCGGAAGCTCTGCGGATGAGTTGCGGATGTTCTGAACAATGCTCAAGCTTGTGACATTCTCTTCAATGCTTTGTGTCGAGGAGTTCAACAAGATCAGCCGTCTTGAGAATGCAAAGAGATTTGGGATACTTTGGTGAAATGCTGAAGGTACGAGTCCGTGAAGGAATCAAAGCTAGATGTTCTTCAAGGTCGACTTGACAAGTTCAAGATGAAGGAAGGTGAAGAGTGCTGAAATGTACTCTAGGCTTGCTCTCATCACCAATGAGATGGCAGGCTTAAGGCGAAGAAATGACCGACCGATTCATCATCAAGAAGATTCTCGAGCTTTGGATGGAAAGTATGACACCGTGTGCACTTTGATCCAAATGATGCCAAACTACAAAGATCTCAAGCCTACGAAGTCATTGGAAGGATTGTTGCTCATGAGATGACACTTAAAGATAAGGAAGAGCTTCACAACAAGTCAAGTGGTGCTTACAAAGCTGCAGTTGAAGCTCCCACATCCTCAAGTGACAAGCTAGTTTCCAATGAAGAGATAAGCCTAATGGTGAAGAACTTCAACAAATTCTACAAGAGTAGAAGCAAGGAAAGAAGCTCAAAGTCTAGATCATATGATGAAAAGAGATCTTCTAGTCGTGATCGAAACTGCTACAATTGTGGAAGACCGGACACTACTCAAATGAGTGTTCGACTCCCCACAAGAGAGAGATCTCCAAGAAGAAGAAGCTCAAGGGAAGAGTCGCCTCGAAAAGAGAGAGGAGTAGAGATGATCGTTATGAGCGAAGATCCTCTCGGAGAAGCAAGGATTCGGAAAGGAAAGACAAGTCATCAAGGAGCTACACAAGAAGAAAACATCAAGCTCATGTTGGTGAATGGGTTTCGGCTCCGACTCCGACAATCACTCGAAAGAAGTTATCACTCCAACTCCGAATCTGATCAAGATGAAGGTGTTGCGGTCTTGCTCTCGTATCCTCCAACTCCAACTCCTATGACATATTTGATTCACCAAATGAGGGAATTGGAAGATGCTTCATGGCAAAAGGCCCCAAGGTATCACATCCTGAGTTTATTGACTTTGATAGTGATGAGGATGACTTGCTTGGTGAAGATGAGCTTTTACATGATAAATCTAGTGAGCTTAGTAATGATGAACATGCTAGTAGTCTTTATAGTCGAGAAGAGTCGAATGACAATGCTATGAAGGAGATTGAGCGTCTAACTAAAAACTAAACACTCTTAAGTTAGCTCATGAAACAACTCAAGAAGATCATAGAGAGCTCCTAAGATCTCATGAGAAGCTACGCTTGAAGCTCAATCTAGAGCAAGAACATGAGTTTCTAAAAGCTATCAATGACGATCTTGAAAGAAGAGTTCTTCATATCTTGCCAAACGACTTCTCTTGTCTAATTTCTTGCCACCTATCAAAACTAAGCATGACAAGCATAAGAAAAATTCTTCATCTAGTAGTAACAATAATCATGCTAAATCAAATGTTGTTACTTCTAGTAATTCTCTTGATTCCACTAACAATGTTTCAAGCCAAGTTTCACTTGAGCAAGAAAATAGTCTATTGAAAGGGATTATAGAAAGGTGTCTACAAGAGTCTTGCGGAAGCAAAAGCTTTGAGAAATTGTTAGCAAACAAGGAAGACACGGAAGAATCAAGGAATTGGTTTTGAGCGAAAGTTCAACGCCGAGGGTGTTGAATGGGAAGAAGGTCAATATCCTCCAAAGTTTGTCTCTCAAGAGAAGAAGTATGATTCTACTTCTTCAAGCGAGGAACAAGCTCAAGATGACCTTTCACCACAAGACCACAAGCTAAAAGGCAAGGACAAGCTTCAAGAGGAGATTGATGCATTCATTGAAGCACCCAAGGCCATGGTCAAGTGGGTTCCCAAGGCAACTTCAAGTTCTACTTCAACAAGCTCAACTACTACCCCAAGGATTCCCATCAAGATGATGTGGATCCGAAGAAGAAGAACTAGAGAGTTCTTGAGGGTGACTCCGTAATATACTTCACTCACATTCATTTTGGCAAGGGCTTGTGCAATCAACTTCACATCTTGCACTAGTTCATGGAGTCACAAACCCTCATGTTGGTAAGTCAAGGGACAAGGTAATCATTGCTTTCATGGACATCATCTATTGTGTACTTCAATCTATGTCCATGGATATTCTTGTTTGTTCCTTGTGGGACTAACCCATGTAGGTATTGAAAGTGCCGAATCCAAAGGATTGCTCCCAACTCTTGGTGATCTTCATCAACATTGAGCATCCACATCTTCAACATCTACATGAAGTCTTCAACGACAACCCAAGGTTAGTTTGACCCTTTAAAGGGTTCTCACATCAAGGGGAGCTTTGCTCTAAAGAAATGAGCTAAAGCATCTTCTAATGATGTGAACACATCAATGCTTTATGGAAAAGTGGTAACCCCACTTGTGCTTAAGCGATGAGTATGACCTATGATCAAATGTTCTCATTTGACTCCTAAGTCAATATACTCATATATAGATGACCTAGTCATCGCCAAATTGTGTGCTAGCTGTTAGTGTTTTGTTTGTGCATGTTTGACACATATTTCATTTGCTATCTTATTGTGTGAGCATGTTGGATGCATGATTTTATCCATTCAAGGACATCCATTTGTTGCTTTGGTTTTTTGGATTTTTCTTTTGACCAAATGGATGGACAAGAATGCCTAAGTTCCTCCCTAGCTATCTATGTTTTCTTGTCTCAAACTCTATTCATGCTTATATCACAAACTTTGAACAAGACTTTTTGGACGGACCAGTGAGGAGCACTTTCGGAGCCACGATCCGTCAAAAGCCTAACTTCCAAAACCTTCTAAGTACTTTCGGTCAAACCGATATACTCAAATCAGACGAGACCGAAATCACTTGGATTGATCTAGGTTTTCACCTCGGTGAAACCGAGTTTCAAATTCGGCGTGACGAAGTGAGTAATTACCGCGATTAACCATCTCGGTCCCACGAGTTTTCAAACTTCGGTCCCACCGACAACGAAGGGTATATATACTCGAGGGCGAGGCGTTGATTACTTCTTCAGCGCTTACCCTCAAACCCTTCCATTGCCGTCGCCTTGGTCTCCGGATCGTCTCCGCCGTCACTGTCGCCCTCGCCGCTGGTCTCTATCGCCGTCAGCGGTCCTTCTCATCGCGCCGTTGCCGCCGTGAGTGAAGCTCCACCGCATTGGGTGAGTTTCATCCCTCTCGTGCTCAACCGCTGATTCAATGCCGTTAGGCGTTGCCATGTTTCTTGCCAAGATTGAGATCTCCCTATCCAGCCGTTTAGGTCATAGAACAAATTTCGGTGAAAATTTTAGGGTTAGGTTTCCATGAACACATCTCGGTGTGACCGATTCGACATTTCGGATGACCGATTTGGCCTCTGGCCATTGACTGCACTTTTGGTGAAACCGAGTTGTACAATCGGTAAGACGAAGTGGAGATTCGATGAAACCCTAGTAGTCTCGGCTAGACGAAACCCATTTCGGTCCAACGAAAGTGGTGTATGTGGTCATTTAGACATTTGGTTTCACGAATTGATAGACTTCGGTCGAGACCGACATGTATTACTGTGAAAACCTAAAACTAAAGTTTGAACTCATTCTTTTGCAAAATCCTCTGCGGTTTGTGATAACTTATCTATTCGCCTATACCTATTCTATTCACGAGGTTGTCGGTCATATCGATGGTAGTGACAGATCGAACAGATGCGAGATGCCGATTGAATTCGAGGCATACAAGTCGAAGCAAGCAGTTTTTGAGATGATGGAGAAAGCACTCCAAGTGGATACTGCAGTGCTACCGAGGGCCAGGAGGAAGAGAAATTCGATGAGGAAGATTCAGACTTTGTTGCGAGATGAGGAGATAACTTCTAAGCCAAAAAGGCAAGTGGTTGCCAAGAGCTATCAAGGACAGCAGATCAAAGAAAGGCACAAGCAAAGTGGCAAAATCCTCGTTGCCGAAGCTCAGCATGGAAGAAACCTCCAGGCAAGATCAAGAAGACTTCCAAGAGGAAGAGAAAGTTCATGAAGAAGCGAAGATGATGATTACGATGAGAAGCACCTCAGGCCTCCTCGAAGCGAAGTTGATGGGTGATGCCATCGAGGCGGAGCACCCACAAAGGCTAAGCAATCAGCTCCGGCAAAAGGCAGCCCAAGCCAAACCAGCTGCCAAGCCAAAAGACTGTGAAACATACCTTGAGAAGAAGAAGGACAATGTGCCACTGCAGAATCGGATGATGAGGCTCATGTTTTGCTCAAGCTCGAGACAAAAACTGCGAGTTCATAATGAAGCTCATCCTCGAGCTGAAAATATGAAGGAAAGGAAGGATAAAGGACTCGAGCTATGGAGGCAAGTTGATCCATATGCCACCGGAGAAGAACAGCATGATTGACCCAAGATTCCACACAAGAGAGCAACAAGACTTTTATGAGGCAGTGCTCATGGACAAAAGCCAATTATTCTTGACACGGATATGTGTAGGGAATACATCGACGGTGAAAACACGAGACTATTTCCCACATGTGCATGAAAGCTTCCTTGCTTGTGGGATTGCGAGTTCGTTGGTCGAAGCTAGCTGCTTGGAGCGATGAGATGATCATGCAGTTCTATGCCACCACACACTTCTATCCGGATGGCGAGGATTGTATGGATGATAGAAGGCGAGATTCCATTCCTTTGTTGAAGAATGGAGAGCATTGCTGAATGCACTGTGTCAAGGGATGATGATATTGATGTCTATGGCATTCGAAGAAAATCACGAGTCAATGAAGAACATGTACAATGAAGTCAAGGAGAAGGATGTAGAGATATGGAAGCTTGGTTCGATCTATTATCTTGAGCAGGTCTCCCAACCACCAACACCATTGAGGCATACTTTGATGCCTAAGTCAGGAGACCACCGCATGATAAGAGGTATTCTATCAACATGCTGCACATTCTAGATCGAAGACACCTTTCAAGGTGATGGACACGATAGTTGAGACTATCAAGAGGACAGATGACAGACCGAGAAAGAGAGTCGTGTGGGTTTGCTCACATATTCGGATGCTCATTAATGCCAAGTTTGGCACGGACACCTACATTGGATAGACCCCACTTGCCACTTGCAGCTGAACATGAGGATAACGAGGTTGTGATGGTGAGGATGCTCCCACATCTGTAGAAGGACATGCTAAGTCTGAAGCTGCCAAACAAGCTAAAGCCGAGAAGGCGCAGCAAAGCCCAAGGCGTTAGAACAACTTCTTGAAGCCACTCGGAGAATTGAGCTCGCTTTGGCCAGCATAGTGCGATCTCGGGAGAGCCTTGAGAGGATAGTTGAAGATAAGTTCCATGCTCTGGGCGTCAAGTGGCTGAAGTGCAGGTCACCGTCAACAAGCTTGAGGCGGACATCGAGGAAGCTAAGAGGGAGAAAGCGAGAGCTCATGAGAGAGATGGAAGGTGATATGGTCAGGGATGACTATGAGCAGCCTGCTCAGTGCCCACAAAGCCCGGATCATTGCTATTCGATTAGTCGGACCCAGGCTACTACATCGCACCTCCTACAGCTCCGTCGGTTTCGGCACCAGACTTGGTATCCACTCCTCCAGGCTCCACAGACTTGTGAAGCTTTGCGAGATGCAGCTATCTCCACTCCATCGGCGCAGCAGAGCCGCCTGAGAGTCCAGTGGCGATTAGCTCTATACCTTCGAACTTTTGGTAACTTGTTGCCAAAGGGGAAAGTGTATAGATCATAGGGCTTCGAGAGAGAGTGCTCGTTTTTGCTCTTTCGTTTGCGGTTTTCCTTGAGATACTTTTGAGTTCTTTGAGATACTTCGTGTGTTTGATACTCGTTTGCTCTATCTTGATGAGTGCTTGATCATCTTGTGCTTAATGTGTGCTTGATGCCTATCATATTCCATTCATATCTTGTATGATCATTTACTCATGTCTTGGTGATTGGGTGCATGTTATTCATTCTTATCATTTTGTGCGCTCCACCAAGATGTATGTGACATGGAAGAGTAACCCATGATCCTAATCGATTGTGCATTTGCATTCAAGCAAATCTTAAATAATGCACAAATTTAGGGGAGCTCTTGCTTATCACATACTTCTCAAAGCGACGATGTTATTCATTGATTATATCATTTGTCGAAGCTTTGATCTATATGTTGTCATCAATTACCAAAAGGGGAGATTGAAAGTGCAACTAAT
The DNA here is from genome assembly GCA_021437245.1 of Aegilops speltoides. Lineage (NCBI taxonomy): Eukaryota > Viridiplantae > Streptophyta > Magnoliopsida > Poales > Poaceae > Aegilops > Aegilops speltoides. The sequence goes on from JAHHZJ010010080.1 coordinate 11,969, forward strand.
CCCGGTGGTTTTGGTAATTAATAACAACATATATATCATTGAACTAATCATTTCTTGAGAATATTTGAAAGTTCGATGATATGGGTATGGCTATGACTGATGATGTGGACCCCTCAAAATGCTAAGGAAAACATTGGCAAAAGCTCAAGACTCCATTTTTGGTTTAGTGATCCAAGATCACATTGAGTCCATAGGAAAGCCAATACTATTAAAGGGGTGAGGTTATGATGATGATCTGGTTGCTCTAAGTGCTTAGTGATTTATCTCTCAAACTATCGGCAATCTTTCATTCCAACATAAACCCATAAGTAATCTCGGTCCCCGATTCCAAACTCATCACCGAGATGAACCACCTCACCATATACCCAAACCCTAAAATCTCGGATTTTCGATTCCAAACTCGGTCATT